>CAUYSK010069853.1:0-39910 GCA_963575035.1 Avahi laniger
TGGATATTAAAGATTATAAACTCTTCTTGTTGGATCTTCCCTTTCACCAATATATAGTGGCCATCTTTGTCCTTTTTTACTTTTGCTATTTTAAAGCTTATGTTATCTGAAACTAGTATAGCTACCCCTGCTTTCTTTTGACTTCCATTCACCTGGATGATAGTTTTTCGTCCCTTGACCTTTACTCTAAAGGCATCTTTGTGGATTAGATGTGTTTCCTGTACACAGCAGATACTAGGCTTGTGGATTTTTATCCACTCTGCTTTAAGACACACTATCATCGTGGATCTATGCATAATTCTCTTTCATTCTATTTTGTCTTTGAATACACTAAACATCCCAAACCAAAGCCCAATCTAAGAACTAGATCATTGCCTCTTAACTGACATCACTCTGTGTGTTTGACTCCTCCTGAGACCGGATTCATGCCACTTATCACTGCCTTGCTTTTTTTTTCTTTTTAGTTTTTCACTAAAAACTTCTTAGGTTTTTTTTTTTCTTTTTCATTTTTAGTTGTCTAATTGACTTATATTTGACATTTCTAAAATGGGTATCATGCTATACTTGGTCTCCTAGGGTAAAATGTTAATGTAATGTAGTTAGAGTCCATCTACTGTAATAGACACATAATACCCATTATGTACACATCCACAATATTTGAACTGTCTCTTCTATTGGGCATTTAGGACATTTCTAGGATTTTGCTGTTATAAACAGTTTAGACATGAACATTCTTATTTGTCCCTGGTGTACATGTACATGGACTTCTTTTGAGCATATACGTCTAAGATTAAGATTATTGGGTCATCTGCATAAGAACGTACAAATTTATAGCCAATGCCAATTGCTTCTCAACATTCTAAAACTATTAGAGGAGAAAAAGTCACTTTTGTGAAGAGGAAATGGTAAACTTTTAGAAAAGTTGATCATAACCCTTACTTTCTTCAGTATCTTCTGAATATATAGTTATATATTTATTAATATAAGAAAATTACTCACCTGCTATGTCTTCATCAGCTCCTTCATAAAATTACATTTGGAACATTTGTGAATAGTAAAAAATATATTTTTATAGAAAGTCAAAACCCACCATTGTTGACCTCCTTTAACAAGTTTTAGGAATAAGGACAATAGTAATAACAAGTTGAATACTTCCTGTGATTCATGCTTGTATTTATTGCTTTACATATCATTGAATTTTCATAAAAGCCTTATTAAAAAGTTCTTATTAGTATTCCAATTTTATAGAAAAGGAGATTAGGATTCAGACATAAAAATCCTAGTGAGTAAATTAACACTCAAATCCACCATCTTTTTTCCATTGCATACCTGGTCTTCTCAAGCCTTGCATAAATTGTGGGATTGGCATGCCCACAGGACCCTTCAGACAGTTTTCTCTCAGAAGGATTCATGTGGGACAGTGTCATCTTGAGATCCTGCTGTTTATTTACTCATAGTCCTGATGGGCTTTGTGTACCTTTTGCTTTTCAACATAACTGCCAACTGTCAGCCACAGAATCCCCCTCTGCATCCTCCACCTGGAGGTATAAACGTGGACAGCAGCCAGATCCTGAAACACATAAGTTGGGGTGAGAACAAAGACTGGATTTTGGCAGTGAATTAAATAAGAAGATATTGTATGGGGAAAAAAAGAATATATTGCACTTCTTCACTCTAAGTAAGGTGATAAGATTACAGATATGGAGAATGCTTAGTAGATGTCCCACATTGGATCATTGCTCTCAATTCTTTATTCCCTCCATATATTAGAATTAAACATTGGGGCTCTTTGCCTCTGACTTCCGCCTAGAGCAGAAAGCTATTTTTCCACCCCCTTGATGTTGAGCTTGGCCATGTGACTTGCTTTAGTCAATGCAATGTGATCAGAAGTGACAGTATGCCAGTTTCAAGCCAAGGCCTTCGAAAGAATCACACACCCTCTGGTGTTCTTGCAGTCTGTCCTGGGATGAGCATGCCCCAGGTCACTGCTGTCCCTTCAGCTTGAGCCTCAGAATGAAAAGATATGCATCATACTTCGATTTAATTAGACACCTGGAGTCCAGCTGGATTAGCCAAACTTGGCCTAAATCCACCAAACCACAGTCATCCTGCACATCTGTGAGTATGAGAATAGGTGGCTGTTGTTCAAACCACTGAGATTTTAAGATTGTTTGCAGCAAAACCTGGCTAATATATCAGAGATTTTGCAATAGTCATTAATTCAATTAACATATATTGAACTTGTACTTTTTGCCAGGAAATTTTCTAGGAACTAGACATACATCAGAGAACAAAACAGACAAAAATCCCTTCCTGCATCTTTCATTCGAATGGTGGCAGTTGCCCATATACTATATCCTCAGGACCAGTACTGAGGCTATACACTCAGGAATGGCAAGTGATAAATCTTACGTGACTGCATAGAGCTTTCAGTGTACTTTGAGCAACTAATGTGAGAAAATCTGTCCAGTAACCACCCCACTAAGTTACATCCAAAGAAAATGGAATTTAGGAGGACTAGGTGACTAATGCGGGGACATTTAGCAGACGTATCAGGAATGCCATTATAAATATAAAATAAAGTCCTCACCCTGCCTCAGAATTACCTGAGGCATTTTAAATTAAAGCAGTCCAGGCCACTCTCCATAGACTGTGATTTCATTGACCGAGAATTAAGCATCAGTTTGTTTTGCTTTTAATTTTTCGGGTGATTCTATTAATAATGAGTCAATAGATTTCAGAACAACTATACTGTATTAAAATCAGACATCAAATGCAGCAGATGCAGTAGTGTCTATAAATATTGGCTTCACTCCTAAACCATGTAAGGATGGGGTTCACAAATCTCTAAGTTCTCACCCATGTTGGAGAGTCTATAGCTTACAAACTGATGCAGTAACAAACACAAAAGGAGCCAACATTTACTCTTGTATTATGACTACTTAAAATACCTTAGCCTAAAATCTCTGTTACTGATCAAGAAGCTAAACTTTCAAATTCTATTAATGAGAGTTATTCATGATATGAATTGATATTAATGATATATTGTCATTTGGGAAAAACATACCTAAACCTATTTTCTCAAAAGCAGTATTTCAATAAGAAAGACCCAGAAACTTTTTGGTTAGGTCATGAATTTCACAAAATATTATTAAAGTTATTTTATTGGCCTGTTTTCCCCCAAAGAATTTGGAGAGTAGGCTCCATGGAAAAGAATCAACACAGTTTCTCCCATGTGCCGGGAAATGAACAATTTTATTCCAATTCTCATTGTCAAGAATAATTTTTTTCTAGTTGTGATTTGTCAACAGTTCCTGGGATCAATGAATCTCTAGCAAAATGGGCCAATTCAGAGAATCAGTGGGTGTTTTTTCACATTATTTTTTCCTTTCTGTCAGATAATTTAGATAGTGATGGAGTGAGCTTACAGAAAATGGTATTTTATATCTTACATAAAAAAAATCTTCTCTTTGATTTCTTATAACCACAGCTAAGCATATCTGCCTTGCAAATAGCAACTATCCAATAAATTGGTTTGTGGCCTATCAGAAAGAATGCTTGACCAGTGTCAATTCATTGGCTCAAACTTAAGAAAGCCTTCTTCATGTTTATATACTGTTTGGAGAGCTTGTTTAATTATACCTGTCTTTTGTCAGGTTCACAGATTGGACAAGACATAGTCACATAAATAAAAATGAACACCACCAACACACACTCTAATGCTCTGCTGTCTTTATTCAACTTTTGACATCTGTGTGTATTCCAGGATAGCTCTGGTCATTGCCTCAAAAGAATGACACAACATAGATGGAGAAAGATGGAGAAAGTCCAGAAAAAAATGAATTAATGACCAAAAGAGTTGGCAAACTGCCATGTGAAGACAAAGAGTCTAAAACAAAACAAAACAAAATAAACACTAGAGGCTGAAAAGGGACATGGTTGAGATCTATAAACTATTACAGATGTGAACAAAATAACTATGTGTTGGTTCAGCAAATCCCAAATAGTAGTCCTGAAGAATACCCACCTTCAATCCCTAAGAAAGAAATTTGTATGGTGATTTATATAGTGATTTCTGATAGACAAAGCAATAATAATATGAGATTAGATTTTATTTCCTCCATTTCAAAAATAACAAACCTAAAGCTAAGATTTTAAGTGACTCTCCCATGGTTGCACAGCTAGTATATATGAATATAAATAATAATAATGATACCTAACAGTTGTTAGGTTTTTTCCCATGTGCTGGCTACTGTGCTAAGCATTTTCATGCCTTATTTTTCCCTTTTAACCCTTGCAACAACTCTTTAAATTTGGTACTGTTATTATCTGCTTTATACAGTGAGGAAGCTTAGACTTAAAGAACCATGTGAATGTCTCAAAACTACATGGCTCATATGTAATGGAAGCAATTTTATAAACCAGGCCATCTGATTCCAATATTCACACTGATCAGGCCAACTAATTCCAAAACCCCAACCCATTTATTTTACATCAGTGTACATGTATGCATGTATGCATCCCAAAAAGGGTTTGATTAGAGCAACGCACACTCAGGGAAGTGGCAACCCTGGGGTGAAACTTCAAGACTTCTGAATAGAAGTCTATGGCTCTTTCCTCTAAACCACAGTTACCTGATTTTGAAAAAATAAAGGGAAGTTTTTATACAGCAAGCAGTAAAAATCATAAGCTCATTCAAAGCAAAGCAGTGGTTCAGGCTAAAATATTAGGTAGCTTCGGGAACAGTTGAAACCTATTCGTGTTTCACATAAGTTATCAAGAAAAGTTGGGACCCTGGAGCACATCTCTGTCAAAAAACATAGCTATGCCCTCTCACACCCAACCCTTTGCCATAGACAGAGGAACTGTTTAGCTTGTAGGTTCTAGCACACAAGTAGTTCTCATGGCTCTGGGGAAGAAAAAATCAGAATTGCACAAAGCAAAATAGAGATATGGGCCAATACAGTTGGTTCAACCTGATTACCAAATCACCATGCTCGAGATTATCAAGGCCCAAAATCTGTGAGAATTATACAATCTTCCATTTCACATTAGCTATTAGGCTTCCTTGAAAAGAAAACAAGAAAAACATGAATCCATCATTCCTTAGAGAAACTAGGTTTTCTCAAGGCATGGACTTGTACTTACGCTCTAGTCCTGGACAGTGGCTCCTCCTGCTTCATGCTCTGCCTCTGTTGATAGGTTGGCTCAGGGCTCCTCTTCATCTCCTGGTCTTTCCATGCTTCTCTCTGTGCTTGCTTCCTTAGAAATTTTGATGGCTGACTCTGTATTCTTTCTTCTCATATCCAAAAAGACTACAGAATTCCAAAGGACTAATGAGCCCAGAAAAATCTAATAAATACAAAAGCTTGAACAAAACAAGTTTCTTTCCTCTGTGGCCTTATGTTTGGTGCAGTTTCATGGGATACATTTACCCTCTGAAAACATTCATTGTTCTTAGAGCAAAATACAGCCATTTACAAAACTATAGAAAAGTATCATTGAAGCCTTTTTCTGTGTTATGTACTCAGCAAGGCATTGTGGGAAACATGGAGATGAGCAAGATATGACTCCTGTCCTCAAGAAAAATTCTATCTGGTAGAGGAAACAAGGCTCTTTAGCGCAGTAGTCACTATAACACGAAGTAGAAAGTCCCAACAGATGAGGAAATCATACTACCACCTTGCTGTTATGCTGATTAAATTAAATGCTCTGGGAATCCAAAGAAAAGCATCCACAAGATCATAGGGACCATAACCCCAGAGGCAGTGGGAGTGTGGGTGGCTAGGATCTTTAAAGATGCCATTTGGGATATAATATTCCAAAATACATCCACTATGAAAAAGTTTATATTTTCCTAAAAATTGTCATTTTTCCTACCCTCGTGTCTCCTACTCTCCCACAATCAGTCTGAAAGGCCCTGCTGTCTCCTAAAACCTGTTCTTCAATACAGTTAAGAACCCATTTGATGGGAGAGGACTAGGTACTCAGGAGGTTTAAGAGAGGAGATTATCATCCCTTTGAGAAGGTAAGGTAATGGTCTCGGTGTTTTGCTTTGGGGCCCAGAATGTCAAATACTATACCAGCTTGTGGCTTAAAATGCACAGAGCAGGAAGGAAGTGTGTGCAAAAGCTTCAATTAAGCTTCAATTAAGCTCTACCTCCTCGCCCCACGATAAGAACATCTTGGGATTCATGTGCAGCAAACATCCTTTCATACGATGTGTGTTTTTCCCAACTCAAGTTCTGGCACAGAGAGATCTCAGAAGCCTAGACACTCAGAAAACAGGCTTCTGGGTGGAATTTAGTAATAGCAGCAAGCCCTGGACAGACACCCAAACTACAGCAGGCCAAGAGGAGGAAATGTTTGAATATAACACCCACATCCCTCCCTTTCTCCTCCTCCTTCTTCCATCCACATACAAATTCTGATTTTCAATATCTAGGCAGGGGACCTGAACCATTTGGCTGTGTTTGTCCTTTTTCCATATAATTTCAACACTTCCACCCTAGAGGGAAGAAGGAAACTCTGGAGGGAGCAACAAGTATTTCAATAGGACTTCATCTGTCAAACATTCTTCACATACATTTCACAATCTCCGTTGGTCCTGGCAACATGTCTATGGGGTCCATTCCATCCATCCCATTTTACAAATGAAGACCTAAGGTTCAGAGAGAATGGGGACTTGCCCATGCTGACACCATAATAAGTGATATGGAAACTCAAACCCCCTAACTCCAAACCTCACACTCCCTTTTCCCCAAGACCTCTGTTATGGTCTTAATATAGTTTGTCCCCACCAAAACTCATGTTGAGGCTTGGTCCTTAATGTTGTGGCATTGGGAGGTGGTTCCTTTAAGAGATGATTAGATCATTAAGATGGATGAATGTCTTTCTCCTGAGACTGGGTTGGTTCTCTCAGGAATGGATTAGTTTCTGTAAGAGTGAGCTCTTACGGAGGGAGGTTGTCTCTCATGTTTTATCCTTTCTGCAGGCACCCAGTGCTCTTCCTGTTTGTCCACCCCATTTTGACATGGCACCTTGCCAGAAGCTGCCAGATACAGCCATGCAATCTTGAACTTCCCAACCCGCAGAACTCTGAGCTTCATAAACTGCTCTTTTTCATAAATTACCCAGTCTCAGGTATTCTGCTATACAACAAAAAAACAGACTAACACAGCCTCTCTACTGAAATCAGCATGATTCCAGTTGTTCAGGAAAGCAATTGAGCAAGCAGGAATCAACTCTTTGGGGTAAAATAACTCAAGAAGCTAAAAATTACATGCTCCTTAATGTAATACCAGTCAGAGGAGGCGGCAAAAGAGAGGAATATAGGAAACCTTTGGGGACAATAAGCTTCAGATATTTTCAAACAAGATATAACCGATTCTAACTTGTTTTTCCCTTTCTCTCCTTCTATCTCAAAGACCTTGGTTTATCCTTAGAAACATTCGTAGAGAAAGCACTCATAGCTAAGAAAACCACTACAAGCAGGCTGTATAATTCCACGCTCTCTCGAAGTAGCACCCACAACGTCATTCTCTTACATTACGCCATCTGCCTCCTAGGGCTTAACCTCAGGACTAGCATGGGATCTCTACTCCCTACACCAATCCCTTCCCTGTTGTGATGGTTAATTTTATGTATCAACTTAACTGGGCCACAGGTTACCCAGATACTTGACCAAACATTATTTCTGGGTATGTCTGTGAGGGTGTTTCTGAATGAGATTAACATTTGAGTCAGTAGACTAAGTAACACAGATTGCCCTCCCCAATGTATGTGAATCTCATCCAATCCATCTCCCTGTCTCTCTCTCTGCCTGCCTGTCATTGTGCTGGGACATTGGTGTTCTCCTCCCTCCACACTTGAACTGGAACTTACACTTTTGGGTCTCCTGGGTCTCCAGCTTGCAGATCTTGAAACTTCTCAGCCTCCATAACGGCTTAAATGGTTTATAGAAAGTCTCTTTATGTTAATACAGCCTTTAATATATTTTAATAATAAATAAATAAATCTCATATCATTTATCTTTCTCTGGAGAACTCAGACTAATACAGCTATCTAGCAAATCTCCTACCCCCATCACCTCTTCTCTCCTTCCTCTACCTACTATTTTCACACTTTTTGTTTCAACCATTGGCATCCAGACTACCTCTGGGCCTTCTCATAGAAAGCAAGGGGTCCATTAAGCTGTTTTCCGAATAATGGAATAGTTCTTTCTCCAAGAATAATTTTTCCTCCACTCCAGTCTTGAAATTCAGGCAAGATATAGCAGTCTTTTGGTTGGTTTATTTTTGCCTTTCAAATCATCATCCTTTATTCTCCACTGTTAATATCAATCACTAAGTCAGAGGCAATCAGGGGTAGCTACCCATCCCATGGTATTTCATAAAATGCTCCCATAAGCATTGTTTCAGATGCTTCTCACACAAATTATGTGAAGCAGGTATGATTATCACTCCCATTTTATAGAAAATACAAATCTAGATTAAGTGACTGCTAAGCTAGTGCATCTGGCAAGGGAGAAATCTAAGATTGACCCTGGGGCTTTGGATCGCCAGGCCAATGTTTGTTTCCTCATGTGTAAGCTTATTAGTCACACACACCAAATAGAAACTCGGAGATCTCAGAGTTGGAGGACATGGTGGAGACAACGTATCTGGATCAGTCATCTGACATAGGAAATTTCTCCAGTGTCCCAAGTCACACAGGAAATATCTAGGAAGCCACTGTGTGTGGAACTCAGCGAGTGAGTGGGAGAAAGGGAGAAAGAAATCAGAGAAATGGCTACGAGCCAGGGTAAGTAGAACGGGCAGTCTTCCCAAGTTCTTTCAAAGAGTGCATGAATTTCGCCTCTGCTCTTTGCACCGTGCAGGCAAGGAGAGAGAGGAGGGGCCTAGACAAACAAGCATCAATAATCATAATAAAGACAACCTGGATATTTAGTTATAGCAGTCATAATTTTGAAGAAAATTGGTACATCATTTTTTTAAAATGTCATTTAAGTGGAACTCAAAATGTGGAATTCTTGCTGTTTGGATATGTGATGTAATTCAGAACTGAAGAGAAAAATGATGTCTCCCTGGAATCAAAAGAGAATTTGATACACAAGTTATTAAAAGCCATCCCTTAAGTCTAAACTAAATTCTTCCTGCTGTCATTTAGACCACTTCTTATTCTGTCCCTGTAGAAGGTAACAGACCAGTGGATTGCTTGCAAAACACCCTCCGAGGAACTGCATTTCCAGGAGAAATTCTGTCAGATCATGAATGATGAAAGAACACAGCAGCCTATTCCCAATATACACCTCAAGATGCTCACACAGACAACTATGTATACATGAACACACACACACACTTATAAACAAACAAGTGCCAGGCTGGGTGCTTGGTGCTTTTCACAGCACATCTTTAGTGCTGCACATAGCAATCTACCCAGTGGAAGATCTCTCCTCCAAGCCCAAGCCCCTGAACATCCCCCCCACACACACCCCCACCCTCACATTGCTTCTTTGGCAGCACAACCCCTGCCGCAGGTCAACAGGCCCAATTGCTCAAGGGACCTGCCCTTCACAAACACCATGAGGGAAGAAATTTCCAGATCCTACCCAGGATCAAAATGACAGGTGCCCAGCTGGGCATTATCCAGTTCACCTAGAACAGAAATAAAGGTTCTAGAGCCTCTCTCAAGACACTACCAATGTTCACTAGTCCTCCAATCATTACAAATTTTCTTCTAACTCCAATACTTGGAGGCATTCTCTTTTCTTATTAGTTTTCTCTCCTTTCACAACTAGGTGTGCTGGTTCATTTGTGCCTCCAGATCCATTCTCCACCCTTTTCTGCCCTACTGAACCGTAAGAGATCAATGCCCTCGGGGGAGCTGTGTCCCCAGCCTCCCCCATCCTCTGACAGAAAGAGGCAGCAGCAGGAGGAGAGAGATCAGGGTATTTCTTCCCTGTCATGGTCCCACTTCAACACTGCAGCTCCAGCTGAGCTTCCCCTCCTCCATGTTCTCATTAGCTTTATTAGCACTATTTCCCACCTTTGTTTCTTCAACCCTAGAGGTGGTAACAGCTTCCCACTATTGCTAGCCTCTGGGTACACCAGCATCCTTTGTTGACTCCCTTCACCCTGACCACGCTGCTCTTGGTAGGTCCTTTATTAATATCTCTTCAGGTAAATCATATAAATGTAATCCTGTTTTTTTCCTAGAACCTTACGAAATATACCAGATCTAGACTATTTTCAGTTCCTTCAGTTCCTGAATCAAGTGCCAACTTTTCCTTTGGAGTCCAAGTCCAACCCAATATGCCTCACTTCTAAACAAGTTATCTGATTGACAGACACAAACACAACATTGTTAAGGCTCTACCCACACGATTTCTTTCTTTTGATCCTGAATTTCTTCCTCAATTTCTCTGAAATTATTCACTTATTTATTCATTTATTCAAATAATATGTACTGAGGACTTATGGATATCAGCCACTGTAAACACAATAGTGAATAAGACACAGTCCTTGCTTTCAAGTAGCTTGCTGTATGGTGAAGAAACAAAAAGATGAATAAACCAGAAAAATACTAATAAGGAAGAGAAGAAAGAGAGGGAGAAAAATGTAACTCAATATGAGGGACAATTAATTTCTTTTTGAGGAGCCAAGAGGAGTGATTTCCAGTGTGATATTTATAGAATAGGAAAGTATGGCGCAGGAGAAAGGCAACAAGTAAGAACATGAGCACATACTGTGAGTGCTACAGTGTGGATGCTTGTCCCTCAAACCTCATGTTGAAATTTGATCTCCAGTGTTGGAGGTGGGGCCTAATGGGAAGTGTTTTGGTCAAAGGAGTAGATCCTTCATGGATGACTTGTTGCTGTCCTCATGGTAGTGAGAGAGTTCTCACTCACTCTATTATTAATATTTCCCACGAGAGCTGGCTGTTTAAAGAGCCTGGCACCTCCCTCTCCTCTCTGTTGCTTCTTCTCTTGCCATGTGGTCTCTGTACACATGGCTCCTCTTCCCTTTCTGCCATGCAGCCTGAAGCCCTCACCAGAAGCAGATGCAGGTACCATGCTTCTTGTACAGTCTGCAGAACCATGAACCAAATAAACCTCTTTCTTTTTCAGTAAATTACCTAGCCTCAGGTATTCCTTTACAGAAACAAAAATGGACTAAGACATCAAGAGAACATGGCACAGAGAACTGGAAGTGTTCAGCAAGGCTGCAGCGAAGATTGTCCAGCACAGAGTAAATGGATTGAGACTAGGGAGAGACAAGCCAGACCACAAATGGCCTGGAGATCCTTTGTAAGGAGTGTGGACTTTTCCCAGAAGGTAATTTGGAATTACTGAAGGGTGTTAACACAAGAAATACCACAGTTAGATCTGTTTGGGGGAAGTCCAAGACAGCTGTAAAAGAGAGAATAGATGGAAGGAAGCAAGACTAATAAGTGATGAGTCCTGACCTAGACAGCTCCAGGGAAGATTGGAAGAGGTGGGCAGAATAAGAAAAAACAGTTAGACATTGAGATTAATGGGACTTGGTGATTTTCAGGATGTACAAGAGGAGGGAGATTGAAAAACCGATAGTCACACCCAGAACTGGCTTAAGCGAGAGTATGGTGGTGCCATTCACAACGATAGAAAATACAGGTAGGGAAGAAGGTCAAGGGCTAATGTTTCTTAGCAAAGTTTGAGTTTGAGGTTGAGGTTGAGGTTCTGGTTGGACTTCTGGTGGGGATGTTTCTAGAAACAGTGTGTGCACAGCTCTGGTGCTCAGGAGAGATGTCTAGACTGAATCTTCCTTACCCGATGGCCTGATACTAAGATCCCCTCATTTCCTATTGCCTTTCTCTGCTCTGAGTGTCCAGCGGTCATTCTAACCCTTACCCTCACCTTACCTTACCCAGAGGCCTTATGACTTTCTCAACACATGGCTTTTTTTTTTTTTTTTTTTTTTTTAGACAATCTTGCTCTATTGTCCCAGGTAGAGTACAGTGGCATCATCATAGCTCACAGCAATCTCAAACTCCTGGGCTCAAGTGATCCTCCTGCCTCAGCCTCCCCAGTAGCTGAGACTACAAGTGTGTACCACAATGCTCAGCCAATTTTTCTATTTTTAGTAGAGATGGGGTCTTGCTCTTGTTCAGGCTGGATTTGAACTCCTGAGCTCAAGCAATCCTCCCAATTCAGCCTCGCAGAGTGCTAGGATTACAGATGGCTTTCTTTTATAATGCCCTCATGTCTTTTCCAGAATGTCTAAAATTTTAATTTCTTTAAAATGTCAGTTCTTAGCATAACAAACTTGCCTCAACAACCCTGAATTTCTTTTCTTCTCGCTCACCTAACCTCCACCTGACCTCCACCTTGGGCAGGCATGGAGCTCTTTTCTTCCAAGTCCCAAGAAGCAACTATTTCCTCATATAAATGTAACTCAAGCTTAGTCCCTTACTTCAGCCAAGGTGATGACCCTAAGCCTCCTTTAACGTTTGAGTAGAGGTTATTTTCATTAAGCTGTGGCCGTATGAATAAAAGATAAACATTCCCACCTGGAGGTGATATCAATCATCCATTTGGGAAGTGAAGGGCTTGAGTTTGGAGAGTAAAACATTATAAAAAGAAACAGCATCTTCTGCTAAAGAGCAGGTGTACCTAAGCTTGCAAATACCCCCATCTCCTTTCCCATTGAGTCCCCTCCCCAACCCCTGCCGAGGCCCAGGATAAATCTAAATCAACCTTCCTTCAGCCAAAGCCAAATCCCTGCCAAGAGAGTGACAAATGCATTCACTGGCCAAAGCCAAATCCTCAGCTCTGCTTTTCTCTGCTTTTCTCATCAACTACACCTGTGACTGAGCCCCTGTTCTCTCCCCAGTGACAAAAACCAGCAAAGGAACACACAGGGCTCCTTAGGAACTGGACGTCAGCTTGTTCCACTCTCGTTGGCCAATAACTCTTATTTGCTTCAGTTCAACATACACTTATCGAGCACCTGTTATATGCCAGGCTCCGTGAACAGCCCTTCACATATAAAAACCATAAGCAAAGAGATTACTCCTTGGAGGGAGATAAAGATGCACACTGTATCATCATCATGTGGTAAATATTTTCTTTTAAGCAGCTAGGGGAATACAGGTGAGGATGCAATAAATTCTCCCTAGGATGACAAGTGGTGAGGTAGGGAGAGTTAGGGAAAGAAAAGGAGTGATGAAATGAAAAACAGGGCAAAGGAAACAAAACTAATGCACCAAGGCTGGAGTGCGGGAGTCCGGTTTGAGTTTCTCCATACAAGGGTTGAGTACAAGTAGTGATCCCAGGAAACACCAGCAGGGGTGTGGAGAAATAAAATACGGAAAGGACGGCATGACCAGGGCAGTTTTCACTGAGCTAACTGGATCTTAACTCTGCTAGGAATTCTGGAAGCCAATGCAGCCCACCACGCCACCACATCAGAATTAAGGACAAAGGAGATAGGCATTTACGTGCCAACATGCACCAGCCATTAGTGAGGACTGCTGAGCCTTCAGGAAATTGGAGCTCCAGCCGTGGCCAGTTGGAAGTTGAGCAGTCACTCACCACAATGGTAAATTCCAAGGAGATGTAGGCAGAGCAGGGGCATTATTTGCTATAGGGTCCTAAATCTTTGAATGCCCAATCTACTCATCTGTTCACTTATTCATTCATCCATTTATTCACCATCCACTTAATGAGCACCTACTCTGCTGGGCAAAGGAATCTGGCATTATGTAAACAGAGAACTTTAGAAGTGAGAGTGACCTCAGGATTATTTAATTCAAAACTGGGTTTGTATACGAGTCACCTGAGGAGCTATTTGAAAATGCAGATTGTTGGGCCTAATCTGCACAGGTGTTAATGCAATAGATATGGCATGGATCCCAGAAATTTGCATTTTTACCAAGCCTCCCAGAAATCCTTGGACCACACTTTGAAAAACTCAGGTTTCATCCAATCTTTCAATTTATAAATAAAAAATTAAGAATCAAATATGATGATAATAACACTTCTACAGAATTTTATATAGTCTTTGTGCCCTTTTGTGCCTTTGCTTTTCTCTCTGCCACGATCTTCCTTCCCTCCTACCTCTTGGTTGCCTGTCAAATTCTTACTCATCCTGAAAGACCCTGGCATCTCTACCTCTGAGGAATTTAATAACACATCTTTTTGCTGTGCTTACTAAAGTTCTATTATACTAAAGTTCAATACTATTGTAGCTACCACCATATTTCTTTGTCATTATTTTCATGTATGCCCATATCGTCCACTAGACGATTTTTGAGAGTTAGGTTTATGACTTTCTCATCTTTCATGTCCAATGCCTGGCTTAAATGCTTCCTCGATCCCAAGAAAATAAATCTGATTGACTAACCTGGGTCAAAGGACTTTTAACCTATTAGAGTATATAGGACGTGACTTACATTAGCTGCCCTAACTTGGGTAGCATGACCAATCCTGTAGCCATGGTAGATAGGGGAGGAGACACAATGACAGAAAATCATTTGGACCCCATGGAAGCTCCCTACAGGAAAAGTGGCACGCTGCCATCAGAAGAAAGAAGTAATCCTAGGTATGAAAAACAATAGCTCTTCACTGAACCTGTTCTGCCACTTACAAAACGAGTTCATTAATTTCAAAGAACTTTTCAATCCATAAAGCTTTGTATGAATCTAAGTATCAAGCCATCTTCAATATTTCCTTTCAAAAGAAACTAGACATAGCATTTTTGGTGTGGAGAGAACAGGAGGGGCTACATAGGAAGCCATCTGAGACAGACAGACAGGAGGAAGGTTGTTATGTTTTATTGCACATTAAGAAAATTTGTAAAAATTTGGATTGGGCTCCAACCCACCCAACTATAAAACTGTCAGCAACATAATATCACTTACAGTTATTTTTGAATATTGCTTATAACTGCCTATATAGGCTGGCCAGTTTCTTTTCATGCTACCAATTCCAAGGCTTTATCTTTTATTATTCATACTTGAGGCTCCTTTGGGATGTCTAACAAGTGCCACAGTGGATAAAAGGAAAATCCAGCTAATGCTGAAAAACTTGCAAATAGGTAAGAATCTATATTTGGTGTGCTGGCTCACTTACCACGTAACATATGCTTGTCACTCTGTCTTAGTTAACCTGGGAGTGGTGGGACTCCCAGACAGAAAGAAGCAACAGAGAGAATACTATAAAACAAACTTCTTCTCTTTACCTTCTGAGCTCCAGGATCTTAAACAAAGAACAAATGTCACTTAGTCCTAATATGTTCATGAGAATCCCTGGAAAACGGACCTTGTCTCTTGTGTTTCCTGTTACATCCTCAATTTCTTATATAGTCCCTAAAACACAGAAGGCACATAGTAAATATATGATAAGATGAATGAACACTTTATAAAAGGGTTCTAACTTTTCTTTATAAAAGAATTAGGTAAGAATCAAAATTATTCTACAAAGTTAACCAAATTCAAGTCATCAAGAGTAGCTATAATATAAATGTATATAGCACTATATATATATAAAAACATATACACACACATATAAATGATTCAGCTACAGCTCTAGCATAACTGGCAAACTATTCAAGGTGTTCCTGAAACTTTAACTAGGAATAAGTAATGAAGGTAATACTTGGCTTGGATATGCATGTCTCTTACCCTCTAATCTACTGTGATATTTCCTCCCGGTTTGGGTGTGGGGCTAGTTTTCACAGGCCAAGTGGGATAGGTCACCCACCAGCTTAAACCAGAATGGATTGCTATGCGCATAAATGAGACTTCCCAGATTATAACCCTGTTACCATTCAAAATTCAGCCTTTTCCCCTTTTTATCTTGGTTCTTAACAGTGACAACATTAAATTTGTTATCAGAAATCTTCCCACAAAGAAAACTTTGGGTTTAACTGCTAAATTCTATCAAATATTTGAGGAAGGAAAAAAATATTAGTCTTACACAAACTCTTCCAGAAAATATAGGAGGAAAGAATACCTCCCCCAACTCATTTCATGAGGCCAGTTTTACTCTGCTACTAAAATCCAGAAATAATGTGTAAGAAAGCATAATACACACCAATCTTCCTCAGGAACCGGCTGTAAATGTATGAGTCAAGTTAGTCTCTCCTTTTCACAGGTGAGGAAAGTCAAGCTCAGAGAAGATAAGGAATGTTCCCAAAGGCACCCAGCTGAAAGGTGGCAGGTCTAGAATATAAACCTGGGTCTCTCAGATTCCAGAAACTCCCCCACCCCCACCCCCACCCTTAATGTTAGAGGGCCCTCTTTCTACTACGAAGCTTATTGGACAAGTTTGAATCCAAAGGAATAAATTGCTAATAGATACATTTGACCTTGAGAAGGTGAATGAGGGAGGCGCTGGTGTTCTCAGGCCATGCAGGTGACAGCCTCCTCTCCCTGAGAACACAGCCTTCCCGCATCCTCACTGCTGGCCTTCAAGGTCACTTTAAGTTCCTCTGCCTGGCCAGGCCTCGCTCACCACCAAAAGCTGCAGACGCTGGGTTTTAAGAACTACAGTGTCAGCTCGGTTAAAACCGCCAAAGTCACAGTTGTTTGAGTTTTAATCCCCTGGAGGCACATATGTTCTAGAAAGACCCAGCTTAACGCCAAATAAATATTGAGGCAGTTTGACACGTGGCCAGTGTATGTCTTGCTCATTAATGAAATGGGGCCCTGCAAGCAGAGAAACGGGTGTGAGCAATTAAGTAGAAGCAGCAGGAGTCCCAGGCCCATGGCCCCCTTCCCAGCCTGGCCTCTTGTGTACTCTCTTCAGCAATCTCTCTTGAACTCAGACGGAGAAGGGAGGGATGGAGGCCGAGGCTTCTGCAGGCTCATTTCTCAGAGTGCCCTTCTGTCCAGAAGTCTGTCACCTTGTAGTCCATCCCATCCTGGACCTGTGTCCAGGAAAGGAATGACCCCTACTCTGTTCTACCCAAGTCTGGGGTGGTCCCTCCCCAGAGCAGCTTTTCAGAATGTGTCGGAGTGATACCAAATTAATAACACTCTACTCCGAAAGCCAGGTTCATTTTCCACTCACAGGCAGAGGTGAGAGGGCACTTCTTTTGCATCAAGACTAGAAATTATTCCTAGAAGATGAGCCACTCTCTCAAATCTGAAACCAGAAGGGAATATTAAAATGTCACTGAGTCCTCATGGGATTCTATAAAATCCCAAGATAAAGTTTTCATTGACTTATGTATTCTTCTTACAAACATTTACTAAGGACCCATGCTATAGCTTTCTCCCAGTCTGAAACTTCTTTGTATCAATTCCCAGAAAGTACCCCTTTCTCCAGGTGGGCATGATCCAGCATGGGGGTGTGGCCAGTGTAATAGGGCCTTGCTCCCCAGCAACTGGGGTCTCACTACCCATCCCTCCCCACCCAGACAATGCAGCAGCTGCTTCACCCTCCAGCCACTTTACAATGGAAAGCATTTGAGCCCTAAACACCTAATCAACAAAGGAAGACTCTCCTAGGCCCTCATTAGCAGTTGAGAGAGAAAGTGCTAAGGAAGTCCACAGAAAAGAATATCATTAGGATGGGACTTAATAGCAAGTTAAGGGGAAGAACTGGGAATGGAACTGGATTTGATAACCAGCCTCCAAGAGGACCACCAATGATCCCTCCCTCCTGGTTTTCAATGCCCTTTGTAGCCCCCTCCCACATTGAACAGGCCTGACTTGTGCAGTCGACAGAACAAGCAGAAGTGATGGAGTGTGACTTTGAAAGCTAGGTCATGAAGGACATTAAGGTTTCTGTATCACTGTCTCTTAGATCACTCACATTAGGAAAAGCAGCTACCTTGTCGTAAGGACACTCAAGCAGCCCTCAGACAGGCTCACCTGGCCAGAAACTGCAGCCTCCTGCCAATGGCATGTGAGGAAGCATCTTGGGAGGGAATTCTCCAGCCCAGGCAAGACTTAGGATGCCAGCAGCTCCCTCTGCACCCTGAGTGCTACCTTTGAGAGCCAGGGCGAAAAGCTAAGCCACTCCCAAATTCCCGACCCAAAGAAACTCGGAGACAGTAAGCACTTACTTTAAGCAGCTAAATTTTGGAATAATTTGTTACACTTTTTGGATAACTAATACACTGGGCCCTAAAGAAATGGAAGAATTTTCATGCTCAGAAGTGATTATGGAAGAGTCAGAGTCTTTAGAAATAATAAGGGCAGCAAAATCAAGAAGACACACTGCCACAAGACCTGCCTGCTGAAATGGAAAAGTGCCTCCCACAAAGGATCAAAAGTTCTCTATTTGAGGGCTTCTTTTTAGGGTGAAAATTCTCTTGAGGGGTGGAGACTTGGTTTCTAGTCTGACCAATAGTGGGAGTCTCTTCAGGGCCTCCCCAAGGAAAGCGGGGCAGCAGCATTTTGCAGCACACTCCCTGGAGTCTCCCACCCCTAAGTCCATAAGAGCCACTTGAACAGAAGAGGACAACTTTAAAAGAAACCCAAGTGTAGAAAAAAATATGCTCTACACCACAAAAAGTGGTCATCCTTGGGTAGTGTAACCAGGCAATCAAGGGCAGGTACAGGAGAGTGGAGGGGGACATTCACCATTTATTTCTGAAAATCTGTACTGTTTTTACAAGAGAGGGGTAAAAAGAAATACATATTTTTCAATTGTACTCTAGGTGACAGATATGATTTTTCTAAAGTTAAGAACCCAAAGCCAAGAGTGATGGGTAATCTGGTTGGTATCACCAAGAGTGCCTGCTTCTCCCGTTTTGTGTTCAGGAGGCCATGTAATTTATTTTTCCTGGGTGAGAAATAAAGAAGTCCCGTTTGTCTTTGCTGTAGGGACTCTCCAACCAGTTCCCACGCTGACAGCTGATGGAGGAAGCAGAAATTGCAGGATTCTGTCCGCCAGAGGTCCTGCCAATTATGCAGGAAGGGGACAGGGGTGATTGCTTCTTACAAACTCAAAAGGTAAGCTCTAAGTTCTCCACAGGGGGTTCCCAAAACCAGCTTCTCAGCTGGGCCAATGAGAAGAACCTCCTCTTTCAGCCACCTGGAGTCCCAGGGGACTGTGCAGAACTCACTTCTTAAGTTCTGTGAAGAAGTCCTTGGAATTGGGACATGTTTAAATATGTTAATATAAACATATTAAATATGTTTAAATATCTTCAGGTGAAAGAGTACAGTCTCTTTTTTAAAAAAATTGGATGGCAACAAGGCAAGAGAGCTGAAAGCTCACTGCACTTATAACTGAGAAAATGAACTTTATGTAAATTTAAGGGAAATTCCAGGATGGAAGCTATAACCTGAGAACAACTCACATGCTAGTCCCCAGGAATACCACTAAGTGAAAAAGGAATCATGGGGAAGCTCCCGGTGAAGCCTAAAGGCACACGGCCCAATCTAAACTGTATTTTTCTCATCTTTGTCTTAAGGAAGTAAGAAAGTAGGGAGTCAGAGGTGAGACCTTGGGAATGCCAATATGCCATTTCCAAAATGAAATTGCTTAAGGATGGTTTTAAAAGGCATAATAAAAGGATGGAAGAAAAGCTGCCACCACCCAGGTGCACAAAGTACCAAGGCCAAAATATACCTAAATTTGTGTCCCCAAGGCACTTGGAATCCAAGGAAAATCTAGGTTGACTTAAGCTACACGAGACCTAAAGTCAAGCAAACATTAGTTTAATCTGAGATGGTTAACATGGAAAATAATGAGGACAAATACTCAATCCAAGGTGTCCACATTTCTTTAAAGCATGCCTTAATCATGGATACCTTTTAAATATGCAGCTTAATGTTATATGAGTATTATATGTCAATATATTGTCAATATATGTCAAAAATATTAATGTCAATATTTCTAAGTTAAACTAGACAATGATATGTTTTTAGTTGACTATTACAGGAAACCAGGTTTATTCGAATCACATATCATTGCCTAGTTGACCCTTATATACCTCATAGGCAGCTCAGAGGGGTACAAACAGGCTACAAAGTCCAGTGATGCAATGCAAAACTTCTGAGAATCAACACAAGTCAAAATAACTGTCTCCTAAGGTATAGGAGTAGACACTAGCCAGACCCCAGCCTTGTTCTTCTCCTTCCCAATTTTGCAATGACAGAAAAACTACATTAAGACAACTCTTGCCCTTCAACGATCATCCGTATCTGGACAAGCCATAAAGTATGCAGTAATCTCAGAAGCCAGCAGAGAAGCAGCCAAAAGCCCCAGGGGATGTGATCCTGGGGAGACTTACACGTGGGGGAAAGAGACTATCAGATATTTTGCTGCTATCGTCTGAAGGATCCCAATATACAAGATGGTCATAAGCAATGCTCAGTTACTGATGCATTCTCTTCAATGACTGATTTATTAATATTAATTAATTAGCGGCAGATTGTATAATTTTCAAAATGCTCACTGCCCCTCCCTGTTGTGCCCAAACCTCAGGGGGTCATACTGCCCACCCCAGTGGCATCGTATGTGGAGACGTGACTTGCTTAGGCCAGTGAAACGTGAGTGAAGGTGACGTAGCGCCTGCCACTTCTCTCTCCCTTCTGTCAGTGTACAGCAACGCCTCCCACAGGAGCTACTTGTCAGCCTGGGTCTCCAAGTGAAAACCGAAGCTCCGTCAATGATGGAGATAAACAGGGAGCCAGAGACAAAACTACGATAAGTCATTAAATTTTTTTAAATTGACAAATAAAAATTGTATATACTTATGGTACAATTGTACAACATGATGTTTTTATATATGTATGTATACATTGTGAAGTGGATATATCAAGCTAATTAACATACTCATTACTTCATATACTTACTTTTTGCCATGAGAACACTTAAAAGCTACTCTTTTAGCAATTTCCAAGTGTGCAATACATTGTTATTAGCCATAGTCATCGTGTTGTACAGTAGGTCTCCTGAACTTACTCTTCCTAACTGAAATTTTTTCTCCTTTTATCAATATCTCCTCAATCCCCAACTCCCACACCCAGCTCCTGGGAACCACCGTTCTATTCTCTGCTTCTATGAGTTCAATAAGTCACTGAGATTCTGAGGTTATTTTTTACCCCAACGTAGGATAGCCTCCACTGCCTGACGTGTGATCATAAGCCGGATGGATTCCTGCCTTAGCACACTAAGAAACGAATAAAAAGGAAGTAAACACCTGCTGAGCAAAGCATAACATTAAATGAGCAGCTCCCTCCTCAATCACAAAACACAGTTCTGTCAAATACCAAGAGCTTGTGGATTCCTTAGTGAATCGTGCAGCATTTCCTAAACTTGAGATATTCTTTCGCAACTCTAATGATTATTGTATATCTGTGTACCAACTGTACTGCTATTTAATTAATATTTTTTAATTTGCTCATGATTATATTCTAAACACATCAATTTGAAAGGAAACTTTGTAGCACTGCAATTGATGAAAAGCCTCTATCATTTATCTTAGAGTTGGAAAAATACTTTTTTTAAAAAAATTCACCTGTATCCCATTTTGACTATCTGCAGAGCTCTGACATTTTGGGCGACACTGCTGCAGTGGACCCAGCACTAGGGTCAGAATCCTGCGTTCTAGTTTAGGCTGCATCACACATTCTGTAATCTTAGAAAACTTCCTCTGGACCTCGGCTTTTCTCAACCAGAAAAAGAATTTATACCATCAAATCCCACCTGCTGGCTCTAACATTATATCAGCTACTGTTCAGAGGTGTAGGTCCCTGCTTCTCTCTGCTACTGTGGCTAATAACAATCCATATGTGTGAAATCACTAATATTCCTAGTGGGAAAAAGAGAATTTCGGTAAACTACAGAATGGCTCCTATATATACTGTGCATACATTTCTCTTCCAAAGGGATCGTATCAAAATTATAAAGCCCAAACAAGGACTCATCTTATTTCATCTTCCTTTATGTTTTGCCAACAACTTTGTACTATTAGTGAAAATTTTCTCATGGTTCAAAAATGATGTTTCTCCTCTCCTCCCCATGGGTAACTTTATTTCCCCCTGTGCCTTAGGAGTAAGAAGGAAGGAAATCATAATTCCACTTAACAGGCAGATGATTGCTATTAGTCAGCAACAAATACCACATTGGTTATACAAAGCATGAGAGTAGCTGTCCATTTGAAGAACAATCTCTCTTCTACTAATTCCAGGACTTTAAATCCTTTCATTGCCCAAGTTCAGAGTACTCTCACTCTTCAAAAAATGAACATATGTAAAACAGGCTCACATAAAAATTGTATATTTTGGAAGCTAGAAGGAACCTTGGATATCATCTGGTTCACAAACATGATACACAGATGAAGAAATTAAGACCTCAAGTCACACAGCTCAGAAGCAGTAGAGCCAGGATATGATTCAGGTCCAAACTCACAGGCAAGGTGATGGTGTACTCTAGAAATACAGCCTCTGACAGGTTCTGTTTGTTGGACTTTATTCAAGTCAATTACCTCTCTTGGCCTCAGTTTTTTCATCTGCAAAATGAAGGCCATACGATCTACTTTGTAGGGTCAAACATTCTAAGAGTCAAACAAGATACACTGGTGGGTCTGAAACTTGAAGGTTCAAATGAATCCTCAGATTCTAATTCAGTAGTTCTAACAGAGGAGAGGAGGGCAAGGCACAAGGTTCTGCGTTACTAAAAATCTCCCAGGTGACGCTAGTTCTTTGAGTTAACAACCTCGGCCTTGAGGGGATTCAGCGGTAAGGGCTGTGAATTCCTGGTCCTGCTGGTATTACTGTAGCTGCTGCTGCAACAAGAGTTAGGGATGGGGATAGGGAAGGGACAGTAGTGTCAATGGTGCCACACAGGAGATGTCACAGACTACATAATGGAGAATACCCTTCTGCCCAGACACCAAGCAAGAGAAGACTCTTCCCGCTGATGGGGGTATAACACATGCTTGCAATCACAATAACAAGCAAAAACCCCGACCTTAATAGTGAGAGAAAACAACATGAAAATACAAAAGACTCAACTGAGAGAGAGTGAGAACAGCGCTGACTGTGGCACATGGCAGTCAGTTATCACTACCTAACAAGCAGACAGCCACCACTTCGCAGAGGAACATTATTGGAGGGTATTATGGACTGCATGTTTGTGTCCACCCAAAATTCATACACTGAAGCCCTGACTTCCAGTGTGATGGTCCTAGGAGATGAGGCCTTTCGGAGGTGATTAAGTTTAGTGAAGTGAAGAGGACAGAGTCCTCATGATGGGATTGGTGTCCTTACAAAAAGAGATAGGAGAGAATTTTTCTCTCTTCCCTCGCCTTCTCTCTTCCCTTCCCTCCCTCCCTCCCTCTCTCCCCCCACCCCAACCATATAGGGACACAGCGAGAAAATGGTCATCTGTAAAGCAAGAAGCAAAGCAAGCCCTCGTCAGACACGAAATCTATAGGCACCTTGATCTTGGATTTCCCAGCCCCTAGAATTGTGAAAAATAAATGTCTGAGGTTTAACCCACTCCATCTATGTATTTGTTAGAACAGCCTGAGCTAAGACAAAAAAAATGTTTCTCTAGCCATGAAATAGACGAAGAGTCAGAGCTTAAATGCAAGTGCATGTAAATGGGAACGGGCAAACTCCAAGTTGACCAACATCACCATGTCGGTGCATCAAGCCCAAGGACACATTGAACATAAAAGGGATGTCATTCAATAATTATGTCATGACAATAGGAGTGAACAAGTATGCCCTGTGCCAACCAGGCCATATGTTATTCTATATAAAAAATACAACTGGAAAGAGGATTTCTGGAACTTTATGAATTAGCAGGAGGATTTCACAAGTATTAGAAATTAAATGGTATCTACAGCTATTAGGTCTATAAAGAAACAAATACTAAATATTTTAGGCTTTGCAGGTCACGTATGGTCTCTGCCACATATTCTTTTTTGTTTGGTTGTTTTTAACCCTTGAAAGACAGACAAGAGTCTCTCTCAGCAGAAAACTCCAGCTACTGGGAATGCCATTTTTTCAAAGTGATAATGAAATCACCAGGGAATTTGATATCAGAGACACCATGATCTCTATTACCCATAAATGTAGATAATACCAATCACATCAGGAATAGGCCACATAGGGTGTTAGGAAGCTGTAAGACTATGGCCTTCCCGATAAATGACTAGATGACTAACAAGGGTCCCGGATGGAGTAGGAGGTGGGGGAGGGGAGTGTCTGCTCCTAACATCTCAAAGTCCTGTTCTAAGTCTTAGGACTCAAGCTCAAAAACAGCCTCACCCTCACTACTCATTTTAAATTGTCAAATGAATCTGAACAGTTACTGAGCACCTACTATACGCCGAGGACCATGCTAGATATTCTTCACGTGTTAACTCAGCACACTCACAACTACCTTGTGTGGCAGATGCCATCACCTATTTCACAGATCGTAAGCTAGACCCAGAGAGGTTAAACATTTTGCTTGAGGTCATATACCCACAAGTGGTGGAGAAAAGATCTACGCTCAGGCCCTTTCCTTGCTCTACACTGCCCTTTCCACTCCAGCACACGAAAATTCTAAGCATTTCCCGAGCATCCAGTGGGAGGGTGGGACTGTCCTAAACTCTGGGTGAAGAATAGAAGGAACATAAGTATGTAAGAGCATTCAGGTTTTCAAGAATTTTTATTCTTTATAAAATAGGAAATTAAATATGCAATTAAGTAAAATTAATTCTTATGTTCACCACAGTAAAAAAGAATTTTTTTAAAGTGTCCTTTTATCAGTTACATGTCCCAGATGTTTTTTAAGAGATATGATCAGCATAAGCCTCTGTCGCCACGAAGCTGGAAGCTTCTTGAAATTTGCCAGCTTACATGAACATAGGCAAGCAGCAATGCCTGCACGTGCTCACAGCAACCGCTAAACAGTTTCAGTTAAGGGCCACCTCAGCCTTTAACAAACACACACATCATCTAGGGATCTTGTTAAAATGAAGATCCTGATTCAGGAGGTCCTGGATAGGGCTGAAAATTTCATTTCCAATCAGCTCCCAGGTGATGCCAATGCAGTGGATCCAAAGACCATGCTTTACTAACGAGGATCCACAGGTAGCTTGTTGCTAACAAAAAAATTAAATTTATTGGTCTCATTTGTGATGAATCATCTCACTATAATATCACTGATCATAAAAAAGTTATTTCTTAGGCATGCTCCTTTTCTAAGGAACATTCTCTGCATCTTCATATGGATTTGTATTTTCTCATTTACCTCTTTCTGGGTAGCCTAGAATTTTTTTCCCAGACAAATTTAAAAAGCTTTCTGCCTTCCCATTCACTAGTTCTTTCAACTAACAAATATTTTATTGTGTGTGCCTACAATGCGCCAGGTGTTGATCTAGATGATGACGATACAAGATGAACAAAAACCAATACCATCTTTGCTATTATAGAGCCTAATATTCCAGTGGGAAAGACAGAAATAAATAAAGGAAGCACACAAGTAAAATTTGTAAATGTCATGAAAAAGAGATTCTAGATGTAAAAGGGAAGAATTTCAGAAAAAGCAATAGTCAGTCTGGTATCTTCATGAAGGATGAGAAGGAAATAATAAGATGAAGGATAGATACAGGGTAGGGAATAAAAAGATGTTGTTAGGCAGAGGCATGTGGAAAATCTCCATGGTAGAAGGCAGCGTAGAAAACCATAGTGCCTGAGTGCAGAGAGCTGGGGGAAATGGTAAAAAAAGAGACTGAGTTGGGAGGTGGGAGTCGGAACACACAGAGACTGGTAAGCCAGTCTAAATTAAATTAAATTTAATTTAATTTAGACAGTTAAATTTCCCCAATGTCTACCAATGGGGATAGGAGAAGCCTTAAACTTTTTAAAACATGGGAAGATACACAATCTGATTTTTGTTCCTAAAAGACCAAACTGGCTGTTGTGCAGAATTTATTAGGGCCATTATTTTTGGTCCTAAGTACTCACATAGGTTGTATGTCTTCAGAAAACTTTCACTAAATTGCAATTATGCTCCTTAGGAATGACAACACATTAACCTAGTACACATGTGCCAGTTATAAATTTATTACGTGTCAACTCAATCTATTCTTCACTACCTGCTGTTAGATAATGGAGATGAGCCTTTTCATTATTTGGTTTTTGCAAGGAGCATAATAGTATGTTTTGTCAGCAGACATCACTTGGACATTGCAGGAGGATGAAGCTTCCCTTCCTAGTTGGACTCATCTCAGTAGGCTCTTGTAGCATGTGCAGTTTTTTCTGTAATACCCAGCAGTCAGTAGGACATGGCATCTTCCCGTGGGCAGCTTCCTTCAAGTAAGTGGCTTTGCAGTGAATTCTGAGGTTCAGCACCTCTCAGTGGATGGCTTCCTCCCGCACTCCAGAGGGAGGTTTCCAGCAAGTTCAGCCAGTGTGGTTCTTCAGCAACCCTCTCCCCAATCTTGTAAGCCACACCCTCTCCAATTGGGTCCTCAGTCCTGAGGGGAGGTGGGGCCTGTCCATGGGTGCTCTATCCCAGCCTCAGGTATTGTGGATGCTCCTGTATCTGCTATCCCTCTATTCTTCAGGAGAGTTCTCTATACCTCTTCTCAGCCAATTCTCCTATTCCCCCCATCTCCTATTAATAATTTTTATATTAAACTTTTCCTGTTCACATAAGCGTATGGATTCTGTGTCCTGATCTTGATTGATAGAACGTTCCATTCTTAGACTTCAGAATCTTGAAGAAATAAATTAAATAATTGTTGATTGATTTGTCTAGGGTAGAATGATTGGGACAGTAAAATAAACATTACTTAAGACAATTGCTGTTGGGATTGAGGCTCAAAGGGATGAGAGAAAACCAAAGGGCAAAAGAAAGAGAGAATCTTAACATTTACTGAGTAAGTCTCAGGTCCTTGCACACATTAACTCACAAAAACCTCACCACAACTCTATGAGAAAAGTAACGTGATTACCGATTACATGTGAGGAAACTGAAGCTCAAAGAGGTTATGGCACCTGTTTAGAACAATACGGCTGTATTAGACAAAACTAGAATTTGTCTCATTCTGGTACCTGATGCTGCCTTGTCACTCACATTCCACCTTGTTTTAAAACATTTGTTTATACACTGAGTCTTTCTTATCTGGAAATGCAAAGTCTTATTTACTCTTTACCCTTATAGTTTCCACAGCACTTAGCAATATTAATAGAGTGTCAACCCAGAGAAATACAGACACGCACGCACATGCACACATATACACACACACACACACAAAACCATTCCACCCAGCCATATCGTCCGATGCAATCAATCATTACCTCTTCAGGCTAAGCCAACAAACCTCATTAAATATGCTGCTAGCACCTTCCATGCATGCATTCAACACTGACTTCTTGAGCATCTGCATCATCACTTCCCACCTTTATAACCTCACTACTCATGTGTGTGTGTGATTATTTGATCTACATCTATATTTGTTTCTTTTTTCTTTTATATATTTGTATGTTTTTATAAGTTTATATTTTTATGCCATTATTATTTCCATAAAGATGATTATGCACACAGATAAAGCTGGTGATTCATAAATCGTTCAACAATCCAACAACTACTCATCTGCCATGCCCTGCACTAAGAGCTGGGCATATAACTATGAACGAGGCAGACTTGGTCCCCACTGTCATGGAGCTTCCAAATCAACTGGAAAGACTTATTCTGCATGAGCTATTACTTGTGTGATGAGTGGTAAGAAAACCAGAGTTGAAATGATCATGAAAAGAACAGTCACCTTTTTGTGCACAGAATCTGTTTCTGACCAGAATCTTCCAGACAGCATGTTTTGTAAGAGAGATGTCTACCATGAAATCATTGGACCAGGAGAGGTTGCCTTGTCTACATAGGTTGCAAAGCTCCCACCTCCATGATCTGTGGAAGTGCTAGAGACCATGGGCATCCCTTCTGACCCACTTCCAGGTCCAGAGAAGAGGTAGAGTTACTCTCCCCACATCTCCCAGGTTCTTGACTTTGTTTCCATCATTCAACTTGCAAACGGCCCAAAGCCTCCCTGCCTGCTCGAAGGATAAAGAGAAGTGAGAGGAAACCAGGGAGCAAACTGTCAGAAGCTTGAAGACTCATCATCTCCCCAAAATTGGCTCTTAGCTCCAGCCCCAGGATCCAGGGGCCACTCAAGTGCTTTTTAGACAAGTATGTGATTGTTTCAGGACAACAGGATACTGAGAGGTGAAAACTTAAAGGCAAAAGACATAGTATCCAATTTATATTCCAACATACAAGCCTCGGGCTAAGAGCCAGATAATTTTCTTGAATTTGACTTTTTTTTCTCAGACTCCTAAACGTAGCCAACAAGAATTTCTGTTTTAAGTATCATCTTCTGATTTCCTTTTGAAAGTGAAAGATTCGTTGCCAGTAAAGATAGGATGCAATGTCCCTGGCTCTGTCAACTCCAGTCAGAACAGGGCTATACAGGTTTATGCCATAGGTCTAGCACGTAGCAAATGTACAGATTAGAGAAAATCTATGTTAGAGTTGAACGACTGGACTCCTGCTGAGAAAAGATTGAAGAGCAAGAAAGACCAAGATATGTTCCCCGCAGGTTATATACCAGGTACTCAACTTGCCATTAATGAGAAGAAGATGGTGAGCAGGAAATTATTAGTCCTCCAGCTCCCCAATTCAATCACTGCACTAATATTTATCATATGCCTACTATTACCATGGAAAACCAAAAAAGCAGAAATAGGCTAAAAACAGCAAAGTGAGAAAAAGGATAATGGACAAGATGTATGCATTGCTGAGCTATCTTACACATTTTACTTACATTATTACATTTAATTGTCACAACAGTAATTTCACAAATGAGGAAGGGGGGTTCAGAGATGTTGAGAATTTACCCAAGGTCATACAGTTGGTCAGTGTCAGAGATGGGACCCCAATCCTTGCCTCTTGATTCCTTTACCCACACTCTTTGCTGCCACACTAGGCTGGCTTCCCACATCTCAGATTGAAAAGGGTTGAATGGCCAAAACCAATGAAAAGTCACATGGCCACATTCAAAGTCAATGTGAGAGGATACCAAGGGCATGGTGCAGGTAGGTGGAACAAACCAGGCACCATCCCTGCAGGAAAAGTGTCACATGAGAACAGAAGGGAGGCACTCAGCCCACCCTGGAGAAGACAGGTCCAGCTTCTCAGAGCTAAGCAGAGACATGGCACCACGGAAGAATGAATAGGAATTAGTCCTATGGGGTAGGAGTTCCTAATGGATAGGAATTGCTCCTATCTCCTGTGGCTAGGAGAGGAAGGAAAATATTTCTGGGACAAGCATGTTCCAAAGTTTGGAATTGAAATTAGAAACCTATGTAAGAAAATTAAAGACATTTAGTATTATTCAGTAGTAGAGTAAGGGCAGAAGTAATTAGGAATAAAACTGGGAAGATAAAAAGGGATCAGGCTCTAAAGGGCTTTGTAAGTCTTGTTAAGCAGTTGGAGCTTTATTCCATATGTAACATTATCAGATTTATATTCTAGAAGGATCTCTACTGTTTCAATGTGAGGAGGTAAGGAAACATATTAGGAGGTGTCCTTATTCAGGAGACAGATAATAATGGCCTCAGTGGCGTAGCAGCTGTAAAGACGGGGAGAAGTGTCCAGGTGTCAGATATAATAAAAAGCAAAATTATTAGGACTTGATGAAAGAATGCACATGGACAAAGGGAGTCAAAAGATTGCTTCATATTTCTGCCTGGGGACACTGAAAACTAGGAGTGACAATTATTGCTAAAGGTAGCTTGGGAAAAGCAGAGTAATTGGGATGGGAGATGGGATGGGATAGGAGAGTATTGTTTTAGATATTTTTAATTGGAATTTCTCATGAGACAACTCAGTACACACAGAAGACGGCTAAATGCAAGCCTGAAAAAACAAATCTTTGAGGTACAAGTTGAGTAAAATAAGACAGCCAAGGAGATTTGGCAAATGTCTTTGCCAAAAAAGAGAGTGAGAATATGGTGGAGGCCAATCCCGTAGACTGCAGAGCAAGAGGATGCTTCTAAAGGAGGGAAGCTGCATCCTAGTAACTGTAGAAACCAAGCCAGCCTGAAACACAGGCTACTCACTGGCAGCAGCACCAGATAGGGCTGAGTTGTCCTGCAAGTTTAGGACTCAAAGGGAAAGCCCTAGGCTACAGACCTTGGGAAGATCACCGAGAATTGACATTTAGGAATATGGGCAGATTGCAGTGATGGCAGGAGAGAGAGGTGGGAAAATACAAAAAGCAAGTTAGAGAACTGTTTTAACAAATTTGACCATGGAGGAAAAAGGAGAGATGCAGACCAAGTAGAGAAAAATGGGGGATGAAAGGATGGTTCATTTTTTAAATACCTGAGTGTGTTTAAATGCTGATGAGAAAGATCTACTAGCAAAGGAAAGTGTAGGACATGGAAGGGAGAATAATAACCAGTTAATTTTTTAAAAGGATAATTGTCCTAAACTTACTCCCTTCTGTGTCCTTTTCTTCTGGACTTCATCTCCACCAGTCCCAGGCACTTTGCCCGATCTTGCTGTGGGGACTCCCCTGGGCAAGAGAAGAGCACTACCATCCATGACCACCTGGCCCAGACAGCCCCACCCTATCACTGGCCACTCACTTCACTGAGCTCATTGATCATGTCTTTCTCATTAAGCATGATGGGAAGAGCAATTTATCGCTTTCAAACATGCAATGTGGACTCAAAGAGAATGACTTTCCAATTAAGTGCCCAAGTAGAAGCCCCACCCAAGGAAACAAAACAACCCCCCACTCTTCACTCCCCACACTTCTAACCCCCCTCTCCATGATACCTCCCGTTTTCATCACTTGAAGGCAGCCCTACAGAAACCACGCAGCAGCCTTAAAGGAGTGGACAAAAACTTTTTTTTGTAAACAAGATACAGATGCCAAAATGTGTTAAACCTATTTGTATATAATGAGTGAAGACCAGGAACAGTTGTCATTATGGCCTCTGAGCATGTAGGGCAAAGAAAAGGAAGGAAGAGAGAAAGAGCTCTTCCCAATGTGCATCTGTGTGGTTTGATTGTAATGGTTGTTTCTCATTCTGGTTGTTTATGAATAATAGTGATCTTTGTTTCCTTAAAGATGAGCTGAACAAAATGATGCATCTTGAAATGATCATTCATTCTGCAGGAAGGGAACATAGTGAAACCTAAAAGCCTGTCGGCTGCCTTTATTCCAACCTCCCTTTGTATTTATAGTATTTGCCAAAACATATTTAATTCTATAAAGCCCCAAGATGTACATATTTTGGCTCATGTATAGACAGCCTTACTCTATTGGAAAAAGATGCTGTATGTCTTCCATTTCCAAAACAAGTTTCTCAGAATGGCCTGGCTAGACAGGGCCAGAGGGAAACTATGGAGGAGGGTCCAGGGATCTGTACCAGACGGCCCAGCCACACATGCAATGGCAAAGGAGAGGGCCATGAGACACTGAAAGAAGTTCTGGAAAGTGATAGTGGGCTGTAGTAGCATGATGGCCACAGGGCCTGCCGGAGGATGTCAAGGATATAGGAGGGACTCCAGGTACTCAGGAGTGATCCAAATCACAGGAATGGTGGTCCCTGTCTTGGGATGGCCTTTAGACACCTCATATGGACCTGCCACCAACCCAGAGGGGCAAATGCCTTAGACTGATTAACACTGTTCAGAGTCACCCAAATCAATGAGCAGACATTATAAATGGCTACATCTCCAAATCCTGCCCTACAATCACTTTAAGGACCCTCCAAAAGGCTGGTGGAGAGCAGCGCTCTTCTCAAATCCTGCCAAGTCTCTCCAGAGCTTCATTTTTCTTTCTTTTTTTTTTTAAATCCAAGGTTGCAACTACTTAGAAACTGTAGAGTCTGTTTGCCAACATGCCAGGGTGGCCTTGGGATGTGACAGATGTAGACTCTACACTTCCTTCCCTCATCCTCTCATGTACATATCTTTCTGCCCCTACTTCCCTTCTGTGTGACCTTGACCTTTAGAAAGTTCGTTTCCCTCTCATCTGTAAAATAGGGAAATAATACTCCCTACTTTACAGAATTGTGGTCAAATTTAAATGAATTTGTGTACCTAAAGCTCTTAGCACAGTAACTGATCCACAAAGTGTTCAATAAATATTAACAGCTATTACCTTTTCTGTTATTTTTATTAATGTTGCTGTTTTAGCTATTTTCCCAGGATGGCCCTCAACCTTCTTGAGGGCAGGGATTGTATTTTGTCCTTTTCTGTCCCTTATTCACAGGAACAAGCACAGTGTCTTATTCACATTCAATAAAAGCTTGTATCAAAAAAGAGGAGGAGGAGGAGAAGGAGAAAACAAGGAGGGAAGGAAGAAAGGAAAGGAAAAAAATGAGAAGGGAGAGGATGGGCAATGAAATCACAGGTGCAAGTGGGGTAGCCTTGGGGAGAGAAAACCCACCTTGATCCACTGAAGTAAAAACAATCAACAAAATTACTAGACAGGACAAAGTCAGCTATGAAATTGTTAAGGTAGCCCCCAGCTGACAGACCAAATGGACTCCTGGTGGCTAACTGAGGTGCTCACAGTTAAAACAGAACCAGGTGGCCATAGCTGGGTGAGAAAGTAATCAGATACTCTGTGTTCTCAGAAAAATGTGCACAAGTGTCACAGGAACTCCCCTTCTACAATCAAGTCAGACCAGTTCCTGTTGTCACTGCCACCAGAAACCCCCTCCAACAGCCCTTTGAGAAAAACATATGACAGAGACTTCTGGTTTGGGGCTTGAAAATCACCCAATCAGGGCTCAACTATTCTGACCAATCAGAACTGAACAAGTTTGAATTCTTCATTTGCATATATGGATCTGATTGAGACCCAGGACGAGAACTTTCCCTATTTAAGAAGACCCTTCCTTTATTCTTCAGAGAGCACACTTTCACTTGTGTGCTGAAATGCTTTTTCATCAAATTTTCTTTTAGAAAATAATGCTCTCCCTTTTTCCTTTGCAGCTCTCATGGTCTTCTGTTAACAATATAGAAGCACACTAGAGCTGGAAAAGTTCAGCTAAGCTCTGCTACTCACCAACTGTGCAACGTTAGCTGAGTGCCTCATCTTCTTTAGTCCTCAGTTTCCATATCTCTAAATAAAGGAGGCTGAGTGGCACGATTTCTCTTTCTTCTTGTAGCAGCATAAATGTCCGTGCTTTAATGTTAGTGTAGCCTTCATGAAGTGTTCTCCAGTGGAGAACAGATGCTTAGTAGGGACACGTATGGAGGATGCACAGGATGACAAAACTGATGGTGATTATGAGGAGGAGGGAGAGAGGTCCACAGGTAACACACAGGGAATCAGAGTCAAGCTAACCCAACTCTAGGAAAATAGCAAACTGAATGCTGGCCATGTCCAGGTACTGGGCAAGATGTGTTCACATGTATTCTTCAGATTACTGGGTTGAAAAGGCCCCCATATGAGAAAAAGGAGGGGAGCAGAACTCAGACAATGTTTCAAAGCCAGTAACTCAAGTGGGAAAGAAAGAGAAACCCGAAAACACAAACTCAAACATTGTTTACACCTTGGAGATATAAATGAGAAGGGAGGGGCTGCTACAGGTAAACCTATCATGGGATCATATGACAATATAATTGGCTTCACCATGAAAGGTGCTGTTCGGGGGGCCTGATAAGCTGAATTGTGGAGCTAGAACACTTGGTAGAAATAGCTTACTGATAAGCTTTGATGACTAGAGCCAATAATCAAAAAGAAGAGGTTGATTGCTGAAGCAGTATTTTCTTCCAAGAAGAATCCAATTATAATTCAATTCTATCCTTCATACATGATTGTAACATCTTCCAACCTCCCACAATCCCTGCCAGGGACAAAAGGCACCCTCTGAAATATACATGCATCCACTCTCTCTGGCTTTTATTTGCCAGTCTTGGTCTCCCAGTCTTTTCCTTAAAATTATGTTCTAAGATATATTTAGTACAGGCATACCTCAGAGATATTGTGGGTTCAGTTTCAGACCACTGCAAGAAAGCGACTATTACAATAAAGTGAGTCACACAAATTTTTTGGTTTCCCATAAAGTTATGTTTAATATGTGGGTGATGGTGCAATACAAAGGCAATTTATGTAACCAAAGCATTTTACCCCCATAATACTCTGAAATTTAAAAAAAAAAATTTAAAAAGACAAATATACACATATACACACATATATATACACAAATATAAAAAAATGTATATCATTAGCAATGTTGTGTGGGGTTTACAAAAGTCATTATTTTCAATAAACATTTGAGGTAAAAAAATCTCTATAATTTGACATTCTTATATTTTGCATATAGGAAAACTTAATAAACATTGTTGAATGACTTAAAAAATATCTGAGTGATAGACACTCTTATAACCATAACTTAAGCATTATAAAAGTGACTCATGTAACCAAAATTATTTGCACCCCATAATACTTTGAAATAGAGTAAAATAAAATGAAATAAAATTTTGGCATAAAAAAGAAGTTATGTTTATACTGTATTATAATCTAAGTGCAAAATAGTATTATGTCTTAAAATAAATATATATACACATCTTAATTTATAAAAAAACTATATTGCTAAAAATGCTAATGATCATCTGAACCTTCAGTAAGTCATAACCTTCTTGCTGGTGGAGGGTTTTGCCTCGATACTGATGGCTGCTGACTGATCAGGGTGGTGGTTGCTGAAGGTTGAGGTGACTGTGGCAATTTCTTAAAATAAAACAACAATGAAGTTTGCCACATCAAGTGACTCTTCCTTTCATGAAAGATTTTTCTCTACCATGCAATGTTGTGTGACAGCATTTTATGCACAGAACTTCTTTCAAAATTTGACACAATCCTTTCAAATACTGCCTCTGTTTTATCAACTCAGGTTATGGAATATTCTAAATCCTCTGTTGTCATCTCAACAGCATTCATAGCACCTTCACCAGGAATAGACTCCATCTCAAGAAACTACTTTTTTTGCTCATCCATAAGAAGCAACTCCTCATCCATTCAAGTTTTATCATGAGATTGCAGCAGTTCAGTCCTATCTTCAGGTTTCACTTCTAATTCTCACTCTTGTGCTATTTTTGCCACATCTTCAATTTACTTCTTCCACTGAAGTCTTGAACCCCTCAAAGTCATTCATGAAAATTGAAATCAACTTCTTCCACACTCCTGTTAATGTCGATATGTTGATGTCCTTCCATCAATCATGTGTCTCAAAAAATAAAAAATCATAAGTGTTCTTAATGGCATCTAAAATGGTGAATCCTTTCCAGAAGGTTTTCAGTTGATTTTGCCCAGATCCATCACAGGAATGACTACCTATGGCAACTATAGCCTTATGAAATGTATTTCTTAAATAATAAGACTTTGAAAGTCAAAATTACTCCTTGATTCATGGGCTATAGAATGGATGTTTTGCTGGTGGGCATGACAATAACATTAATCTCCTTATATATTTCTATCAAGATCAAAGCTCTTGTTTGGGTGATTAGGTGCATTGTCAATGAGCAGTAATATTTTCAAAGGAATCTTCTTTTCTGAGCAGTAGGTCTCAACAATGGGCTTAAAATATTCAGTAAATCATGCTATAGACAGATGTGCTGTCATCCACACTTGATTGTTCCATTTATAGAGCACAGGTAGAGTAGATTTAGTATAATTCTTAAGGGCCCTAGGATTTTCAGAATGGTAAATGAGCACTGGCTTCAACTTAAAGTCACCAACTGCATTAGCCCCTATCAAGAGAGTCAGCATGTTCTTTGAAGCTTTGAAGCCAGTCATTGACTTCTAGCTGGGAAAGTTCTAGATCGCATCTTCTTCCAATATAAAGCTGTTTCATCTACATTGAAAATCTGTTGCTTAGTGTACCCACCCTTATCAGTTACGTTAGCTAGATCTTCTGCATAACTTACTGTGGCATCTCCATTAGTATTTACTGCTTACCTTGCACCTTTGTTATAGAAATGGCCTCTTTCCATATACTTCATAAACCAACCTCTGTTAGCTTCCAACTTTTCTTCTGCAGCTTCCTTACCTCTTTTAGCCTTCATAGAATTGAAGAGAGTTAGGGCCTTCGTATGGATTAGGCTTTGACTTAAGGGAATGTTGTGACTGGTTTGATCTTCTATCCAGACCACCACAACTTTCTTCGTATTAGCAATTAGGCTGTTTTGCTTTCTTATCATTTGTGTGTTCACTGGATGAGCACTTTTATTTTCCTTTAAGAACTTTCCTTTGCATTCGCAGCTTGGCTGTTTGGCATCAGAGGCCTGCTTTTGGCCTATCTTGGCCTTCGACATATCTTCCTCACTAAGCTTAATCATTTCTAGTTTTTGATTTTAAGTGAGAAACGTGTGATTCTTCCTTTCACTTGAACACTTAGAGACCACTGTAGAGTTATTATTGATTGGCCTAATTTCAGTATTGTGTCTTAGGGAATAGGGAGGCTAGATGAGAGGGAGAGAGATGGAGTGAAGCAGTCAGAGCATGTACATTTATCAATTAATTTTGCCATCTTACGTAGGCAAGGTTCATGATGCCCCAAAACAATTACAATAGTAACATCAAAGATCACTGATCACAGATCACTGTAACAGATATAACAATACTGAAAAAATTTGAAATATTGTTTGAATTAGCAAAATGTGACACACAGACATAAAATGAACACCTGCTATTGGGAGAATGGTGCCTGCCAGTAGTCTTGCGGGATGCAGAGTTGCCATAAACCTTCAATTTGTTCAAACAAACAAACAAAAAATCATATTTTTAAAGTACAGTAAAGAAAAGTGCAATAAAACAAGGTATGCCTGTAATAATCATCAGGCAGGTGGCAGAAGGCATTTGAAAACTATTCTGTGATTACTTGCCTTAACCAGAGAAATTTTAATTTTCTAACAATGTCAAATGTTCCCCAGATGTGACCTTCAGTTTATATTCACCATTGAAATTATCTGTATCTGCTGCTTTAAACTTTGATTGTGTAATCATGCTGGTATATTTTCCCTATGTTAGTAAAATTATAATAAAGAACTCAGTATATAATTCCTTTTTTAAATTTTTGTCATTTTTTTTAACTCATGGAAAAGGTGAAAAAACCTTGCCGTGAACACATAGATTTACCTACTTAATGTCTTCTATATGTCTCTCTTTGTACACATACACAAACCTTTTGCCAAATCATCTTAAAGCAGACTCCAGACATCATGACAGTTCATCCCTATATACTTCAGTTTACATTTCCCAAGAAGAGCATCCTCCTACATGACCATATACCATTTCCACACCTAAGAGAATCAACACTGATTTAATAACATCATAGAATTTACAGTTCTTACACAGATTTCTCTAGTTATGCAAAAAAATGTTCTTTATGACTCTTTCCTAACCCCCTCAATCCCACCTAAATCTAGGATCTAGTCACTCACACATTGCCTTAGCTATTGCATCTTTTTAGACCTCTAATCTGAAATATTCCTACTGCCTCTTTCTGATCCTTAAAAGATAATTCTTCTTTAAATTAGTCTAATAGTAGCATAATCTTTTGAATCTGTATGCTTTCATAAATGCTAGATGAGTTAAACTTTTAAGAGAAAATTCATTTGTTCTTTTGGCATTTTCAGAGTTGAAATAGATGATAGATCAAGGCTTGTATTTCCCCTCTGAGATGCTTTTTTACTTTGTAGTGAGGATATTGTATAGTGATTTATGTTCATTCGATAGTCCCACAATAGCTTAGTTGTAATTAAACACTGTACACTGTAACTATTCTCCATACAATAGTTGTTTTCTGTTTAGACTTTACTGTCATGTTATTAAGTTTAAAGACTTCGTACCAGAATGAATTATTTATTTATTTAAAATTAGAAAATAAAATAATTATACCAAAAAACATTGGATAAAATTTATAAGTATTGAATATTAATCAAGTAAAAAATTTTACCTAATTAAGAATATATATTAGTAACTCTTTAATGAAAACTATCTTTTCAGTGACATTACATAAAACATAGCTATACAGGATCATAAATAAGCCCAAACTTCAATTGTGAACTAAAGTGGACCTCAGTAGATGAAGGCACAATATTTGGGCTAGTTCTTTAAAATATATTTGTATCTACTATTTTGTAACAACTGAATGTGTGTGCTTCTCATATGGCAGTTTTGTTTTCTGTATTACTTAGATCATCGATTTTCTTCTTGTCAGATGCTAACATCAGAGAATTCGGACTTGAAGGGACGTTATTGACCTTATTAGACAAAGAGACAGATCAGCGATTATGCCATGATATCAAAGAGACTTTAACTCATATGCTAACATCTATGGCCATGGAAAAACTCTCCCTTTGGTTAAAGCTTTGTAAAGATGTACTTGCCACATCAGCTGGTAAGTACTGGTGGTTATCAATTAAAATAATAAAATAATAAAATTGAAAGTAAAAACTATAAAATTGTGTGCCAGGACTGATGAAAAGTCATCAGTCCTGTCTGAATATTTGGAGTGTGATTGGTTGTGCTTTCTTTAAATGAAGATTCTAGATCTGGCATTTTAGAATTCTCTTTAATTCAAACAATATAAATCCAATACTTAAGCCTCCTTTATTTCTTTTGATTGTCTCAGATTACTTTCCTGTATAAAACAAACTAAGAAGTAGAGCTGTTATTTATAAAAGGTATGACCTAATTGGCCCCATCATTTTTTTCATACACATAATAAAATGTGTATTTGAGAGATTGCCTCAAATCAATGTAACAAAACCCACCAAAGTTATGACATTTTGAGCAAGCCACTTTCTCCGCACTTAATTTCAAATAGTATTAGAAAATAGTGCTATTACTCTAATGTCTTTGCTAATACAAGATAATTGTTATTGAGAAAATATATTCAAATCTTTAAAGTTTGTATCCTTAGAGTAAGAGTGAACATAAATGATACAAAGAAAATAGAAACCAGTTCTGTTTTAAGAACTGTACATAATTTATCCGATTTAATCCTTTAACGTGTTCTGTGAATTGGCATTATTGTTCCATTTTATAGAAGAGAAAACATGCTTAGAGAGGTAACTTACCCAAAGACATACACAGATAAATTCAATCCTAAGCCTGCACGACTTTTAAATCCACAAGCTTTCCTCTATATTTCAGTAATTCTCAACTCATTTACCCAAGGCTTACAATTTAAGGTAGCTTTTATCTCTGAATTATGTGAAAGGAAAAGGAACTGTAAAGTTCCTGGAATTTTCTGTATTCTCCTCTGTATACCGTGATTCTTTTTGGTCCTCAGATTGGTTTGTTTTATAATGTTAGTCCCATTTTAAGTAGAGTTAAACAGTTTGTAAGTTTAACAGTTAATAATAAGTGAACAGATGATAGGAGGAAATAATTCATTAATCAGTTACTCCAACAAGCAGCACAACTTTGAGGCTATTAAAATAGCAGTGGGGCCGGACGCGGTGGCTCACGCCTGTAATCCTAGCACTCTGGGAGGCCGAGGTGGGCGGATTGTTTGAGCTCAGGAGTTCGAGACCAGCCTGAGCAAGAGCAAGACCCTGTCTCTACTAAAAATAGAAAAAAATTAATCGGACAACTAAAAATATATATAGAAAAAATTAGCCGGACATGGTGGCACATGCCTGTAGTCCCAGCTACTTGGGAGGCTGAGGCAGTAGGATTGCTTGAGTCCAGGAGTTTGAGGTTGCTGTGAGCTAGGATGACACCACGGCACTCTAGCCCGGGCAACCCAGTGAGACTCTTTCTCAAAAAAAAAAAAAAAAAAAAAAAAAAAAAGCAGTGGGTCTATCCTAAGAAAAATATTTTCAGACAGTTGCAGTGAGTTCAGGAACCTCCTTAAAAATCCATTCAAGCTCCCAGTGTTCAAAGAGCATCACCATTGCACCCCACCCACACTCCCTACTTGAGAATTTTGAGCC
>CAUYSK010069856.1:0-24284 GCA_963575035.1 Avahi laniger
ACACCTTTACTAAGCCCTTCTTCATATAAGGAAAGAAGAGAAAGAAATAAACATATTCATATCTACTATTGCCAGCCTCCCTGACAGATGCTCGCCCCGTATCAACTTTGTGTTATACCATTTTCTCCATTTTCCAGAGGAAGAAACAGAGTCTCCAAAAAATTAAGTGAAGTCATCATATGTTCAAGGTCACCCAACTTGAAGAGTCTGGCTTTGGATTTAGGTTCACCTGTCTCTGTCACTACATTACTGACTGTCTCTCTCACTGTGCGGAGGACAGCAATGCAACTTCTGCCCTTAGGGAAGTTTATATTTTGGTGCTGTGATCCAAAGTAGCAACCGTCAGATTCCACATGAGAATAAGGAGTAACATGAAAATGCTGCAAGAATTCAGAGGAGGCAAAGAGCAATTAGCCAATAGCAATTTTACAGTGTATAGGCAGAGGCAGAGGCCCAAGGTGACTTCTTACCCACGGGGGTTGCCTGTGGCAGGCAGTGCCTCACCCAGTGCAGCGGAGAGGGGCAAGATGTGGCTCTTTATGCCACCTGCAAAGCACCCATGCTGTGGCGCTTCAGTATGTGCTCCTTCTCACACTGAAACCTGCCTTTTGCAGATACCCTTCCGGGCATGGCTAAGCAGGTAAGACACTTTCTATTTTTTTAAAGTGGGTTTCTCTGTATTTTTAAAATAAGATTTATTCACTTCTTTTCTGATTATGAAAGCAGTATGTATTTTTTTTTTTTTTTTGGGACAAAGTCTCACTCCTTTGCCCAGGCTAGAGTGCTGTGGCATCAGCCTAGCTCACAGCAACCTCAAACTCCTGGGCTCAAGCGATCCTCCTGCTTCAGCCTCCCGGGTAGTTGGGACTACAGGCACGTGCCACCGTGCCTGGCTAATTTTTTCTATTTTTAGTTGTTTGGTTAATTTCTTTCTATTTATAGTAGAGATGGGGGTCTCACTCTTGCTCGGCTGGTCTCAAACTCCTGAGCTCAAGCAATCCATCCACCTTGGCTTCCCAGAGTGCTAGGATTACAGACGTGAGCCACCGTGCCCGGCCAGCAGTATGTATTTTTTAGCAGGGAAATTCCAAAACTAAAGATGGAAATAAAATCGACCTATTACCATCATACAGAGAAAAATCACTGATAACACTTTAGTAGATGGAAAATATAAGATAAGGCAAGATTTTCCAACATCAGACTTTAGAAGGTGGCAAACTACAAATCAAGAGTCACATCATGCCTGACTTAAAACAGAAGCCAATCCTGACCCCTGAGGATGTGTTTACCCCAGGTCAGGACACGTTTCCCAGGTGGCTGACACCCACTGCTTTCATACTGGTGGCTTTAGCCTGGATTGTTTGCTTTCTTTCGTTTAGCTCAAGTTAGAGGCAGTTTCATACTGGAATTTAAATGACATCCACGTGGATTTCAGCAAAGACCCAGAGAGGAGTATAAGAAGGGAACAGGAAACAATTCTCTTAACATGGTTTTCAGGGAAGGAGAGAGGAGACCTTGTCTTAGGAGTTTAGGTGCAAAGGTACGGACTGTTGGCCCGTATAAGCAGAGCCCCCACTTCCTGCTGCGCGAGGCCCATACCTCGCTTCCGCTGGTTCTGGATCTTGTGGCAGTATGATGCGTAACATCGATCCAAGGCCCGAAGGTAGCACTGGATGGAGAGCTTCCCATCCACCACTGGGTATTCGGAGCCCAAATTTGGTTTGTAGAAGTCATATACATTCTCCATGTGGGTGGCCCTAAGCCCTGGAAAGGCACACAGAGGGTTTCAGAGATTGCACAGACTACCTGGAGCACAGAGGATGGGAGAACCACGTAACAAGGGCTTCCTGGTCTTTACCCGTCTCCCGTGCCCAAGCCTGAGCCCACACGACATCCCTCAAATATTCAAAAGGATTGGGATAGGTCGTTGGTATTACATAAATGAGGTTTACATTCCCCTTTCCACACCTGTGTGGGCTTAACAAAACCTGGAATAGAAGCCAAGTCTCACAGGAAAGACTTTCACTGTTTACCCAGTTACCTCCTTTCATAGTCGATCACCCACACAACTCCCTAAGGCACCCGCACGACTCATCCATGAATTATTATTTCCATGCTTGATGATGCAGAAGAGGAAACCTCGTGATTCCCTCTTCCTTTCCTCCCTAACCTCTGCTTCTCAGGCCAGTCTTTTGGAGGCAAGCGATACCACCTTCAAACCCACATCTCAGCCCTGAGTAGCAGGTATGCCAATGTAGGATTAGGAGCCATGTATTTGTCTGTGCCATGTGTAGCCTCTTGGTAATGGTTTACCTTGCTCGAGGGCCAAAGGGGCATTGGGCCCAAGCAGCATAGCCACGGCTCCAGCCCCACCGGTGGGACGAGCATTATCATTGGGATAGACGGCGATATCACCGCAGACCACCATTGCATAGCGACCTGTAAAGAGAGACAGGAAGTGATTGTCACCACTATCAAATCTAGAGTAGACTGCGCGCCTACTGTGTGCCAAGCACAATTTTAGGTACTGGAAATAGAGTGAACAAAACCACAAACCCAGCCCTGTGGAGCTTATGTTCTAGTACGACTCATGATACACTTGAAATGCAAAGCCAAAACTTAGTGCCCTGATACTCTAACTGTAAAATGCTTATTTATTCAGAATTCTATTTCTGACTTCAGTGAAAAATTCACTAACTGGAACTTTTGGAGATAATTTAGTTTTGTACTGATCACCTTACAGCACTCCATGATCCTAAAATTTTTTCCAAATCATAAAAGGCAAGGGATAGAGAGGGAAACTAACATTTAAAATACTGTCCTCAAACAATCCTTTAAATAATCCAGTGAGGGAAGTAATATCCACATTTATATATGAAGACACTGCCTTCCAGAGAGATTAAGTAACTGGTATAAGCTCACATTACCTACTGAATACAGAATCTGATATTCAAACTCAATTCTAACTGGATCCTAAACCATGGGCCTTGAATTGCTTGGTGTTACTTTCATTGTGAAAAGAGTTTATGCTGAGCAACCACACTTAATGTAAATGATCCATAGTAACTAACTCTGTGGCAATCTATTGGACAATAAATGATTGTCTTGACTATTATTTGTTCTACTTTCATCTGATAGAAGTACTGCCCCCCAGACTTGAGTCTGTGTGAGAGATATAGCAGTAATTCCAGTATTCTGTCTAAACTGTGAGGAAGGCCCCAGTATTCACCCATACCACTGAGTTGGGAGCCTTAATTTTATATAATTTAATGCCCATGATAAGCCTATATAGCAGATATAGTTATCTCCTCTTCACAGATGAAGAAACTGAGACCTAAAGAACTTAAGTCACTTGCCCAAAACCACATAGCTAATAAATAGTAGGATAAGGATTCAGAATCAGGACTCCAACTCAAATTCATTGAAATTCGAGGACCTTCTCTTAAGAATTATTACAAATCGAACAGCAACTCCAATAAAAAAAATTTTTTTGCCTCCAATGATATGAATGTGTATAAAATACATATAAATAAGTTACATAAACATATTAAGAATATTTATTTGTTTAACATATGTAAATATATGCATTTAATATATATTTTATATATGTATATAAAACTGGAGAAAAAACAATACTTTTTTGTATATGCATACACACACAGAGTGAAAAATTTAGAAACTGTAGACGTAGTTAGAAGCCATTTAGGAAAAGGCCAATAAATTTGACTACCTAAAAATCAAAGCCTTCTATCAGAAACAATGTCAAAAGACAAATTGGGGAAGTATTTACAATATCTGCAACCAACAAAAAGCTATTTTCCTTCATTTATAAAAGTCTCATCAAAAAGACAAGTTATATAACATAAAAATGGCCAAAAAATGTCATAAAAAATCCAAACTTTCTTATAATGAAAGAAAGGCAAATCAAAAATTCTACAATTTTACTTATTAAATTGACAAAGATTAGAAAGCTTGATAATATGTACTGTAGGAATGTAATTTAGTACAACATTTTGAAGAGCAATTTGGCACATTTTATCAAATTTTTAAATCTACCTATCCTGCAATTCTACTTCTAGGAATCTATTCTTAGAACACATTGCCACAAACATACAAAGCTATTGTACAATGTTCGTTAAAACATTATTTAGAATTGCAAAAAACCATAACAATCTAAATATTTATTTATATGGGACTAATTAAATACAATGTGCCACATCCATCAATAGAATATTATGTAGTTTTTAAAAGAATGAGATAGACCTTATATATGCTGCTATAGCATGATTTCTAAGACATTAGACATTATGAATAATATGTACAATGTTTAAAACTGAATAGATATGTGTATGCTTGCAGGTACAAAAAATTGTAGAAGAAAATTAGGAAGAATACATAGATATTAATGTTAAATTCTGGGAAGTGGTAATGGAGTGTCAAAAGGGGACTTTTACTTTACACTCTTTTGTGAATATGTATATGTATTTCCACAACTATAAATTTCACTTGCTTTCATAAAAAAAAAAAAAAAGACAAGAAAACCTGGGGACTCCCAGCCAATCTGAGCCAGCAGCACTCTTTCCTTCCCTCATACCCTCCTCTCTTCTCTGGAGTTGTTCAGAGATCCCTGGTGAGTCCCAAAGCTACTTTGTCTCACCAAAGAGAGTCCCCAGGTGGATGGTTGGCTGGGTCAGAAGCAGAGATCTCATGCACACTGGCCTCATCTGGTCTTGGTGGTTACTATCACCTGCAGAGTGTGTAGTCCAGGAGGTCAGGCTCAAGCTTAGATATGCTTTTTGTTTCAAATACAAACTGAAAATTCATATTTCAGTAGTCGATGTTTTATTTTTACTTTTCTACTAAGACATCGTGTTAAAGAAAAATGCATTTGCAGGCCTCATCTGTGGAATACCTGGCCACTCAGCATGATCTGCTCATTTTAAATGGTGTGATTAAAGCTGACAATGCTTCCAAGAACAGGTTCTTTGATGTTTGGTTAAAGGCTAGTGGATGTCACTTATCCTGTGTTTCTACTTTCCAATTAAATACTTGCTTGGACATATTAGTGGTAGTAATGGTGATAGGAGTTGCTAGAGAGGTAGTAATACAGGTGCCAAGATGGAGAAGCACTGTAAGAACAGATTTGACAATGACATAGAGACTAGACCTTCAACCCCTATCAATGGAACCATTAATGCAGGAGGAGGGCCCTTGTAGGCAACTAAAGAAGCATGGGATGGATTTATGGAACTGTAGTCTCTTCTTGTGTGAACAGAGATCAGCTCCTCTTGGCATCTTTTTTAAAGCAAAGGATATTCAATTAGATAGATAGTCTCTGAGGGTCCTGTCAACATTAAGACTTTATGATTAATTTTATCATGAATGTTCATTATCATTTCCAAGGTTTTTAATCCTAGTTTCAAACTTAGTAAATATAGAGTGCCTTGACTGCCAAGGTACTGTTCTTTCACATCTCTAGGGATTATTTTATTCAATCCTGCAAGGCAGATAGGCAGGTAAGAACCCTGAGACTCAAAGAGGTTATGGAACTTTCAATAATTATTGACAGGGTGTCTTACTCTCATCTTGTACTGTTTACTTTGGATCTTTTCTTGCCATCACAACAAGGATTATTCCTCCAATATAGCACTGGGGGAAATATAAGTAAGATACAAGGTAATGTTAATCAAAAAGCAGTATCCTAGGAGCCAGGCAAGGGAGAAAATGTACAAATAGTCTATGTAACAGTCTATCCTGTGATTCTCTGGGCCTATTTCTACCAGGGTATTTTTGTCTTAACATCTAAACATGTATAAATTTTTCAACATCACCAATCTTTCTCTCAGAGATTTAGGAGATGTTTAAGAGAAACAGGTACAATAAAATGGGAAATATATTACATATGGTTTGGTGTCTTGCCTCTGCCACTCACTATGTGTAAGATATCAGATCTTCCATGTTCTCACCTATAAATCAGGTATAACACTCGCTTCCTAGGCTGTTGTGAGGACTAAATGAAGGGCTGTGTGAACATGCTGTTTAACTAACTGTATAAAGATATACAAGTCTGAGTGGTTATTATCATTGTGGTTGTTGGATGACAGCAGCAGCCATGTGATTACGTTGTCCTTCCTTCACTGAGTGAAGCCACCCAGGGAACTGAAAAGCAAAAGTGATAATATTCAGCCTCCAACTCCAGCTCCTTTCTTACATAAGTCCCCCTGGCATTACATACCATCCCAGTAGCTGGACTCCATCCAGTTGGCGGCATTGAAGAGGGAGGCAGTGCCACCATAGCAGGCATTGGTGGTATCTATGCCCTCAATGTCAGTGTTGCCTGAATCCTGGAAAAGTTCCATGAGCACTGTTTTGACAGCTTTGGACTTGTCAATGATGGTCTCAGTGCCCACTTCCAGCCTTCCCACAGAGTCCCACGGGAGCTTTGTGCGCTCCATCAGTCGTTGCACCACCGTCAGGCACAGGGAGTTGATGTCCTCCTGGACTGAGCAGAAACCCATTTCAGTCTGGCCCAAGCCCACTGTATACTTCCCTGCTTCCACATTGTTATACTTCTCCAGGTCAGTTTGGTCCACATATTGGGCTGGGAAGTAGACCTCCAAGGCAAGGATGCCCACATCCTTTGGCCAAGTATCTGTTTTGGCCAGAGGGACAGCAGAGACTGTAGAAAACCTGTGATGGAGATAACAATCAAAATCCCATTAATGATCTCTAGCTAGTTTTCTCAAAGACAGTGATACAGCAATCTTTTAATTCATTTTTAATATATTTTGATATATTTTGTTATCATACAACTACAAATGTAGTGTTATATCTTTCTGTTGAATTGACTCTTTTTATTAAATATCTTCTTTTGTCTTTGTAAAACTCTTGCCATAAATTCTACATTTTCTGATGTCAATACAGCTGTACTAGCTCTTTGCTTACTGTTTGCATGACATATCTTTTCTGTCGTTTTTTACTTTCAACCTCTCAGAGTCTTTATATTTAATGTGTGTCACTTGTAATCAGTACATAGTTGAATCTTTTAAAAATTTTTAACAAGTCTTACAATAGTGATGTTTTGATTGGAGTATTTAGTCCATTTATATTTATTGTAACTCCTTATATAGTTGTAATTAAGCCTACCATCTCTCTATTTGTTTCTATTTGCCCCATATATTCTTCATTCCTTTATTCCTCCTTCCTGTATTCTTTTTGATTAAGCAAATATTTATTATTCTATTTTATCCCATTTCTTTAAGTTGTGACCCTAGAGATTATACTCTAATTTAAATTAATGCTTCTATTAATCTCTGAATAGTGTAAAAGCCTTTCTTTAGGTTAACTTTATTCACCCTCTCCATGCCTTTGAGCTATTATTGTCACATACTTTACTTCTGCATATGTTATAAGCCCTTATAGAACATAATTTAAAAATTTTTATGTATTTTTAAAGTATATCTCTCACTATCCTCCTTTCTCCTTCTTCTTTCTTTTTTATACACAAGAACATATCCACTGTTTTTCTACTTTTTAAGGAAGTTTTCTGCTTGATTCTATCCTATCTTCTTTTTGTGATTCCGCCTTCCCATATTTATTGAACACAGATAACACAGTGCTGGCCAAGATACACAATAGTGAACAAGACATCCTTTGTGCCCTCAAAGAGAACAGGGTCTAATGGAGGAGGAAGACATTGTAACAGCTAAATACATAGTGCAACAAGCAAACCTGCAAGAACAGAGAGCAGAAAGAGCAATTCTAAATGGGGGCAGAGAGAAAAGGGGAAAGGGGTCAGTAGAACAGGGAAGAGATAATATATTTCTTTTCTGGACCCATCTACATCTCTTAAACCCTGACTCTTAAACCCCTGGTGAAAATCTTGAGATTCTCCTCCTAGCTACAAGCACAGAGCTCACTAGTCCACTTCTCATGTGCTTCCACATGAAAGCACTTGAAATCTGGTCACTTTAGTGACATTCTTCATTTTATAGATGGTGAAATCAAGGCACATACTGGTGAAGTGATGTGCTCAGAATAATTTCATAGTTTTTCATGTGTTAGTCCCTTCACTGTCTTTGGTGCTAGACTTATAAATTTAGCTCTGTGCTATGGGAGCTAAACTCAGATTAAATGTATCTACCAATTGTCTTTAGGATTCTGGGCCTCTGGTAGCTCCAATTTTCCCATCAGGAAAGTCATATTTTTAATTTAATTTAATTTAATTTTTTTTTTTTGAGACAGAGTCCCACTCTGTCGCTCTGGGTAGAGTGCAGTGGCGTCAGCCTAGCTCACAGCAACCTCAAACTCCTGGGCTCAAGTGATCCTCTTGCCTCAGCCTCCCGAGTAGCTGGGACTACAGGTGTAGGCCACGACACCCAGTTAATTCTTCTATTTTTAGTAGAAAAGGGGTCTCACTCTTGCTCAGGCTGGTCTCAAACTCCTGAGCTCAAACAACCCTCCTGCCTCAGCCTCCCAGAGTGCTGGAATTACAAAGTGTGAGCCACCGTGCCAAGCCAGGAAGATTAATTTGAGGGCTGCTGTAAAGCAAAAATTGATTATGTGATCACAAGACAGTGAGAAAAAGCATTAAATGTGCAATAATATCTGACAAGAGAGGTTTGGAAATTATTTATCTGCCTTATTTATTTGGTATCCTCCAAATAATTGGAGTTCGTACTCTCAAATATTTATGGAGGAACTTTCCCAGTACCTAGGAGCTAATGGTTAGCCCACCCTTGGTCCTGCCAGCTCGGTTGGCTTTTCCCTCAGCTTCAGTCTCTGCCTTCTCTGGGCTGACTCCTTCCTTCTCCTCTCTGTTAGAAATCAAAGGTTGTAAGGAGAGAGGAGAGGTTCTAAGAACAAGTCAGTGGTAACTTTTGTAACTGTCTTGGTAGGGGGCTATTTCTAGAAATAGATTAGAGAGCCTTGAAGAAAGTTAACACATAGAGGCTTCCAGGAGCATCAAACTACTGTAGCTAAGAGTATCTTTCTAATCTCGCATTTTCTCTAAAGAGTGATGTCTTTATTTAATTTAAAAGCAGTTTTTTTTCTGGTGTTGTCTAGTTCAAGAACATGCATCATGACTCCATCTTGCCTCCTTCCCTTGTGTTTCAAAATTAACTGTGACTAGCCAGGCTCTGTGCTGGGGAGGGGTCGTGGGGGTGAAGGGGCTGGACAAAGACGAGAAGAGGTCGAGGCTTTTGAGGACTTCCTTGACTGTGTGAGGAATGAGATAAGCACATACACAACCCAACTTAGAGGCAAAAGGTGGTGAAGGCCACAAGAGGTATATGGGCAAAATCCCACAGGCGTTCAAAGGAAGCAGAGAGTCTCTGGGTAGGAGGATCAGGAAAGGCTTCATGGAAGAGGCTGCATTTGAGACCAACTCTGATAGATGAGAGAGCTTCTGTCGGTGATGAAGCGGGAGTGGCCACAGTGGGGAGTGATTGAACAGACAAGGGGCCCTGCAGAGGAGGGTGTGTGGGGTGTAAGGAGACAATATATGAGAAATTTAGGAAGCGGAGGACCAATTCTTACTTAATTTTAGAGGCAGAAAAACAGATGCTGAAATGGGAGTTGTTCTTAGGTTGGACTTGGGGTGGATGCAGGTTGGATTAAAGGGGATAGACCTGTAGAGAAAAGGTGCCCCGTAAAAAGCAGCGTTAGCTTAGGCCAAGGATGATGGGATCAGCTGTGAGCGCACCCAGAGGGAAATGTGAATGATGATTCCAGAGTTTGAACCAAAGAAGTCAGAATGTTGGTGAGAACTGGATGTTTGTCTCTTGGCTGATGCCAACTGTTGCTTGAACTGAGAGGTACCACATCAATCTCTTCTTCGCAAATAACACAGAAACAGGTTAAATTCTGAGCTGGGACATTTGACCTGTATGCAGTGGTTTGGCGGGGATGCACGGAGTATAGAAGATGGTAGTGTCATGAAGAAAATAAGATGGCTAATAAGCTTCACACATCTCTACACCCAGCTTCCCTGGGTACCAAGCAAGGGAAAACACTAGGTCAAAATCATTTTTCTAAGTATTCAGTATTCACGGAATGCAAAGGAAAAAATGGAAGGAAAGAAAGGACTAGTCCTAAGGTGTCTGGGATGACTTAGGGGTTAGATAATAACACGGAGGTGGCCGGAAGCCCAAGGCACCAAATACAGCTGTGTTACCATCCTCACTGGAAAACACAAGCACTCGGGCCACATCGAGGAGGTGTTTACAAAGAAAAGGAGTGTGTGTGTGCTTTGCACATGCACAAACACACACATAAACACACACACGCGTTCTTGTCTTTACATTTTACTTCCCCCTTTCATAAAGCTGGAGCGCAGGACAAACACAGCTTCTTACCCCGAGTCCATTTTAGATCTTACTGCAGTGACTTAAAGCACTGCTTCTGTTAACACTGCACCTGGCACAGAATCCTGAGGGTCTTGACAGGGTCGAGGTGTCAAGGTAGGAACGGCGGTGGAGCGGGGAGAGCTGTGGGCCCTGGTACTCATATTTCTACTGCTTTGTGCAGCCTGGCAGAGTAAAAGGTGCTGTTGTTCACAAACACAGCATGTGTCAGAGGTTCAGGAGCCTCTAATTCTATGGCCGAAAGGGACTATATCTGTTTAGAGATGAGGTAACTGAGACCCTGAGAAGTTAAGTTGCTTGTCTATGGCTGTGCACAAGCCTTGACAACTTTCGACTAGGATTCTAAGTTTTTCCCAATGGCGGGACTTCTGACTGTCTTTTACTGGCTCCAAGATGCTTCTCGAAGAGGGACCTGTACAGACCTTTGGAACGACTGGACTCACCTTTGGTGGGCAGCTGGGAGCAGCCGAGCAGGTGTGAGGGAAGCCTCCTGCGTCACTCTTTGTAACCGCAGGACCCGCTTCACCGGAGTCAACAGCCGCTGCATTTCCTTCCGGAGGAGCGAGCAGAGGGCAGCAGCTCACAGCCCTTGCAGAGACGCCCAGTGCAGCCTGCAGCCCAGAGACTCCTGTCTCAGGGGTTTATAGAGCCCTGAGACTCCTGCCTCTGGAAGCCCCGCCCCTGCCTACCCAGGCTCCGTCTGCTTCTAAAACGGGGCCAAAGGGCTCACGCGGAACACGGGCAAGTCACAGACACACATTATCTCTCCAACGTGTAAATAACAGCCCCGCTCCTGGCGTGTGTGGGAATGACCAGCCTGACTCCTCCTCTCTCAGGCTCTTGCAGCAGCTTTATTTCTGCCCAGCCACCCAAGGAGGGAACTCACAATGTTCCTTGTTGTAACACATCCCAGGGTGACCCCATCTGGCCTATCTTGGACCTTGGCTCCTCACTGGAGTTACTGTCACTGGATGGTTCATAATCTGCCCCGTGGTGTTAGCTGTTATTATTTTAATGTGATGCATTGCAAGGAAACTCTTTCAAAACCAAAAGGAATGGATCTTTGAATAGCAGCTCTCCATGTAGTTGGGAGAGGGTGTTGGCACAGAGGCAAAGGCTGGGCCGTAGATTCTAGGGACCCTGATATATTTCACCTGTCTTTATTGTCACCCTTATATTCGCACAACTCTACACAATTTCCAAGTGGGCAACTAGTGCTACAACAGAGTTACAGGAGCCTCAAAGGAGTGACTGATATTTGAGGCTCTGTCTCCTAGGGAGGAAAGGTTTGCTTTGCAGATGGGGTCAGAGATGCGTAGAAAGGTATGATTTTCCCAAAGACCTGGAGCTTGTAAGTTGCAGATTAGGGACTCAACCATGGCTTTTGCCTCTGGATTCTAGTGTTTCTGCTTTGTTCTGCTTACTAATAAAGAGCTTCCTGCCATCTGATCTTCCAAATGAATGTTTCCCTCCACCCCTCCCATGGCCCCAATCTTCCTCTACCTTTTATGAGGATCACACTTACTAATTCATTCAGTTATGTGAACCCTCCCATCTCCTGCTATCCCCCGTCTAATATATGAGTCTGTGGTAGAGGACCCAGAGAAAGGCCAAGGGTTCCATGACTGATGAATTGAAGAAACCCCCTCCCACGCAGATTTGCATTTTACACCTCAACTCAAGGAAACAATTTTTCCGAAAGTGGCTTGGAAAGCCATTTCTACAGAAAGTCTACACCTAGAGAGAAGTCTTTATATTTTTAGAGTCTTTGTACTTTTGGAAATAAACTCTGTTTATTTCACAATGACACTAATATAGTACAAACCCATCTGCTGCTCTGTCAGTTTTCAGATGCTCTCACACACAGTCTGTTCTCAAAATAGTTCTAGGGGGTTGACCTGAATTATTCATTAGCACCATTGGGAAGACATGGACATTGATGCTTTGAGAGATTACGCTTCCTGGCTTGTGGGTATGTCCTTAGTAAGTGACAATGGCTCGCAATGGCTATTACTGCTGTGGCTTCAAATCCGGGGCTTTTTCATTGCACCTACATGTGGATTCTTCTGTGGAAGGGGAAGAGCCAATGCTGTTTATGACTTTATTGCTGGGTAGCCCAATCTCTTATTTGCTGGGTCTTGCCTTTTATGATTACCTGGAGTGACATTCAGACCTTTGATTCTAAAGCCTTAGAGCTGGCAAGGGAGGAGTACTGATCCCTGGGGTAGTGTATATAAATTCCTAATTAATTAAGTTGAGAGGATCAGAGGAAAGTAGGGGAAAGGGCACAGCTCTGAACAAAAGCAATTAGCACTGGTGTTTTGGTGTTTCTCAAGTTTCATCACCGCTCCAGGTGTTCCCTCCTGTATGTTTACATCACCTAGGAAACAAACCTGGCAAGGAGATATGAAGTCCACAGTGGGAAAGACTTGACATTTGCGGGGGACGGGGGGAATCTGGTATAGAAGTAGCACAGCTGTCCATGGCTCTCAGAGAGCAAACCCAGGTGTCTTGTGCCATCTCTTCTCTGGCATCTATTGTCAAACCTTCATCTTCACATTTAAACAGTTCGGAGAAAATTCTGTTCTTACTGTCATTTTATGCCAATAACAAATAATATGTCACAAAAATACGAATACCCAATTTATATAAGTAACTTCCTTTTCTTTTTTTTGAGTTCTCAGAATTTCACTGACAGATAATTATCAAGTATCTGTCCTAGTTCTTATCATAATTTATATTTGTGTAGCATTTTATCATGTCAAAACTTTTCTACCTGGCAATATGACAAACCACCGTAAGCTGTAAAATGCCTCTTCCCAAATCAACCTGGAAGGCATTAGGAAAAAAAAGAAAGTATGAATTTGAAAAACAAGTTTTAAGTTTTAAAAACATCTCAGAGACACCCCTGAGAAGTCTGAGGATCCCTGGAGGATGCAGGTGTGCAGGAGCCGAGGCAGGGCTGGGGACGGGAGGGGCCTGGAGCCTTAGGTGGAGGATGGCTGGGGCCGTGGTGAGAGGAGAGCATTGTATAGCCCTACCATGGAGCCCAGTTGATGAAAAGAGTTGCAGGGTGGCCGATCATACTCTGACAATCACTCTAACAAGCCTCCATCTCCATCCCCCAGTTGGGTGGCCCAGCAATACTTACTCCTGATGCTATTTCTTCCTAGCAGTTGAATGTGAAGCCTTGGTCAGGGGAGTCTTTTGAGAAAGTGGCAACAAGCAGGGATGGTCAACAGTGGATCTGCAGTGTCTGGGGCTCTCTACTGTGGGATTATCCCTATCTTGCACCTTAAATATGCCCTGAGGGACACAGACCGGGGCCAGGCCTTCAGTGCAGTCCCAACACACAGCACCAAAGAGAGCAGCCACTACTTCCAGGGAACATGAACTCACGCAGCAAGATAACCATATGTTCGAGCACTAGAAAAGGAAGACAGCACACTGAACAACATGCATCACCTGAACCAGAATTTTGAAACAGACGGACTAAGAATTTAGAGTAACCAAAGCATGTGTAGAAGACAAAGATTTCCCACTGCAAGCTACTAAAAAGAAATCATGACTAAGTCATTACATATTCAACTATATATGAATATAATGTTGAAATAAAGAATATGCTAGATGAGGAATATTATAGGATAGACATAACTAACAATAGTGAGTAGGAATATTTGATTGGGAAACTCTGAAAAAAAGCTAATAAGAAAGAGTGAGGCCAAGTGCAGTGGTTCTCGCCTGTGATTTCAAGACTTTGGGAGGCCAAGGCAGGAGGATTGCTTGAGCCCAGGAGTTTGAGGTTGCTATGAGCTATGATGATGTCACTGCATTCTAGCCAGGGTAACAGAGTGAGAACCTATCTCAAAAAAAAAAAAAAAAAAAAAAGAAAGAAAAGAAAAGAATTGGAAGAATAGATGTCGAAGTATCAACAATAATGGGAACTCCCAAAAGGAAAATATTGGAAGAACTAATAAAGATGTGTCTTCCATTGTTAAAGATCGATGACACATCTCAGTTTGCAAAAACTCATCAAGGAGCAAACGAGAGTTAAGGAGAAAATGGACCTAGAGTGCATACGGAAAGAGAGGACATTCTAAAAGCTTCTAGAGAGAAAATTTACCTAAAAAGAAACAAAAATCAAGTGGCATTGCAGTTCTCAACAGCAACACTGGACTCAATTAGACAATGAAGTAATATACTTACAGAAATGACACACCAAATTATCGTTCAAATGTATGGACATAACAAATATGTTCTAAGGTACTCAAAGACCCAAAATGGAAACAGATTTGGAGGAAGAAGCTAAATGTAAAGAGAAACAAATTCAGGAGGATGCAGTACTAGGTAGGAAAAAAAGTATGGGTGATCAAAATACTTTGGTAAATGTAATGTTGATTCAGCAAAGGTGCCAAAGACAACAGTTTATAAAATTAACAGGATTTCCCTACATAAGCGCTAATGAACTAGAATATGATGAAAAAAATGAACTAACAAGAGCAACGAAACTATGTAGTGTCTAGAATTAATTTAACCAAGATTATATAAGACCTCTAAAGAAAAAATTTTAAAACTTAAAGAAATATAGAAAGTCATTTTTGAAAAAGAGAGAAGAATTCTGTGCTCTTGGATGGAACAATTTGCTATTATAAAAGTATTTATTCTTCCTTAATTAATCCACAAATTCAATGCAATCCCAATAAAAATTCCAGTTGGATTTTTTGAGGAATTTGACATGTTTTTCTGAAATATTAATATAAAAAGAAATATTAAAGGTCCAGAAATAAGTAAGTTAAAAATTGAAAAATAAAAATAATGAGGAAGACTTCTCTTACCAGATACTGTGACTTAGTACCAATCCCTAGTAATTAAAGCAGTGTGGTTTTGGTGTAAGAACAAATAGACCATTGGAGTAGAATAGAGATATCAGAAACAGACTCATGTATAGAGGGACAGGGACATGTTTATGATAAATATTGCACCACAAATCAATTGGCAGAGAATAGGATGGATTACTTAACAGATGACGCACTTCATGGAGAAAAATAAAACTGAACTCAAAGAGGGAATTGGAGGGAATTTGGGTGTCCATCTTTACAGAGAGGATGGGTAAATGTGGTTGGAGGTATGATGTGCAACACTCTGAAATGGTTAGAAATAGCAGATTCAATACACAAATGGCGACACAGATGCATCTTAAAGGCAATGCCGAAGGAATGCAAGATAACAGTTGCAAAAGTGTAAACTAAAGACTCATAAGGCAATAATATATATTTTACAAGAACAGATAAAAATAAGATTCGTTGCCAAGGTGGGGTGGAAGAGGGAGCTGGGAGTGGAAAAATAAATAATAAAAACACAAATTTCATATTTATAGCTACGTGATCTTATAGTACAGTGGTACAGAATAAATTTCCTCTTGTACCTACTGGTGGATTTTTTTCCCTTTCCTTTCGAAATCAGTTTGTGTTTGGTTATGGGGCGGCAGGATCTAGAGGAAAAGTTAGATATTAAAGCCATTGGACAGAGCACATGGGCTCAGAAAAATGAAACGTTTTGTTCAAGTGTACATAGCTAGGTAAGTGGTGGTGCCCAGGACTTTGAACTCTTACTCCTGTGAAAACTTTGGTGCCCGTAAATTATTTAAAAATATCTGGAATTCTTAGTAAAACCATCCGGAAAGCAAATGTGCATTTTTTCCCCAACAAAGGACGTTTCCTTGGTTGTTCTCTTCTCAATATGAAGACAAAACTCATTTAGGCAAAACGCAAATAAGCAAACATAAAACATACCATGATTCTATCACAATCCTATTTTTTTTTATTTTCAAAATAAAGAACTGACATTAAGTCTGAGGGGAAATGACCCTGAGTCCTAGAACCTTCTTTTTTGGAGAAAGCAGGTCCAGAAAAGTGTTATTTATTTGGAGGTAAAGATTTCAAACCATCTGCTTTTATTTATTTTAATTAAGTTATTTATTTGTTTTTATTTTTTGTTACTTTCGCATCTGCTAAGTTAAACAGTGATCAGAAAATCGGGGGAATATCAGAGACTGTGTGAAGCAGGCAAAACCTTGCCAAGCTCAAAGGAGAAACTGCAGGACCCCAGAGAGCTGATAGCTAAGGAGAAGTATCTTCTATAAAAGTTTAATGGAAGGCCTTTCCTAGGAAAGGTCAGTAGGACTCCAGCCCTGACCTCCAGGAGGCCTCATGGGCAGCCAGCTATAGCTCTGGATCCAACTCACTGTTTCCCAAGAGTTATGAACCCAGACAATTTCAGAAGTAGAACAAACCTGAGAAGTCATTCAACTTAAAAATTCTGGGAAGACGGTGGTGGCAGTTTTGAGTCTTTGAAAGCCCACATAAAAACAGAGGAAAATCAAAATTTGCAAACAAATATTTGCAATAAAACTAAGTGGTAGTGTATCCCTATAACCCCCAAAATACAAGGGGATGAGAATAAAACAACAGTCATAAAACCTGCGGTGGCATCTGAAAGGGAGAAAGCAGAGGGCAGTAATGGTATGTCTGAGCAATCTGAGAGCAGGGGAACCCCTAAATAGCCAATGAGAACCCACTGGAGAGCAGGCAGACCAACTCAGCAGCAGTTACTCAAATTGAAAGTAGTTTTGCCCACCTCCATGCCAATGAGTGCAAGCTCCATTCCCCAACCCCAGTAAGATCTCAAGGCTGGAACAGCACACCCAGCAGTGTACCAATAACTGTTCAACAGCCTGATTTGTAGTGTTTGCTGATTTGCATGATGCAAATACTCTCATCCGGGTTGCTTGCAAGCTACCAACATGAACATGACATTGGGAAGGGTTGTACACAATTGACTCTTGCAAGGCGGGAGCAAGCTGTGCGCTCTGGGAAGAGCCAGGGCTCTTTTCCAGAACTGGCCATATGCTGAGTAGAAACTGCTGGGAATGAAATCAGTCCTGAGCAGGAATAAGGACAACTGCAAGTGAAGGGAGGAGAAAGTTGAGATAAAGAGTGGGGAATAGAACAGAGCCAGGAAATTTCGGAGAGCTAGCCGTCACATTTCTGAATACTACGCAATAAAAGAAGAGGGAGCTCTTAAAGTTCAGCCAGCTACCTTGAACCCCACCACCTTCTAAAAGTCCAGGAAAACTAACCCTACAGAAAAATGTACCAAGGTAGAATCCCATGCAAAGAAACTATAAGTCATTAAACTCCATGGTTTCACCAGAAGCAAACAAAAAACCCCAGAAAACACTTGTCATGTGACATTTATTCTGAATAGGAGGCCACACTCTGACAACTTCCAATGAGCTAAATTGACCTAACCAAAGCTGTGACATTGACAAGGGTGTCTTCACCCAGCTTCCTCCTACTCAGTCTACAACTGCCTACACCCTCATCACTGTCTCCTAATTGTCCAGACATTTTCACCTGGAGCGGTATCATGTGCCTGCCTCACTCCAACCAAAAATCACCCATTCTCTATTTTATTCCTCCATGGCTCTAAAGGAGAGCTGATAAATCTTTGACAACAGGTATTTCAGTAATTAATTTTAGCCTAATAAAGTTTCCTTCCCCATACTTTCACACAACAGCTGCACTATTGCTTGTTTTTATTATATGACCTTCAAGAAATCACTAATATGGAGATTTCAAGAAAAATTTAGGCTGGGATATGGGGAAGAAATTTTTGGTCAGAGGAGATTTAACCGTTCAGGTTCTTTGGTGGCAGAGTGGAGAGAAGGGCTGTTCATGGTCTTAGGAAGAGTAGGAAGCAGGGACTCTTTGGGAATTGCAGTTGCATGAATTCAAGAATCATCTGTTTAGGGTGCGCATTAGGTAACTCAGTCTCAAACACATTTTGATTCTCAAGATTCAAATTACTGAGAATGAAACTTGGTCTATTTTGGGTCAAATGTCCATTCTCTTGATAAGTAAGTGGAATCTTATAATCAGCAGCTCTGGGCTATATGGAATTTCTCAAGAGGGGAAACCAAAACGAAAAATTGCAAGGGATGTTCACTAGAGGCCATCTAGATCTGGCTGGTTCTAGTCAGCCTGATTACCTCATCACTTGAGGTGCTTTTGTTGAATGAAATCTAATGAGTAACCGAGGATATTTTAAAAAATCAACCTGATGTGACTGGCTCACACATGGCTTCTGTTCCAACCCATACTATCCTTTACATTGGATTTGGCACTTCCCTGCGTTGTTCTCACAAAATTCTCTCACATCAAGCATTATTGATTAAAGATTTCAGGTTCAGACAGAGAAGACAATTATATTGTATACCACCTAGCAAACAAACTAAAATCCTATTAAGAATCCTATTTCCCATCATCAGTAGAATGAACAAACAAAATGTGTATATCTGCAGAACGGAATATTACATAGCACGAGATTGAATGCTCTACAGTTATGCAACAACATGGATGATGTCACAAACAATATTGAGTGAAAAGAGCCAGACAAAAATGAGTACATGTTATATGACTCCATTTATATGAAATACAAAACAAGGCTGGTCACGGTGGCTCATGCCTGTGATCCTAGCACTCGGAGAGACCAAAGTGGGATGATTGCTTGAGGTCAGGAGTTCAAGACCAGCCTGAGCAAGAGCAAGACCCTGTCTCTACAACAACTAGAATTATCCAGGCGTGTTAGTGCATACCTGTAGTCCCAGCTACTTGGAAGGCTGAGGCAGGAGGATTCCTTGAGCCCAGGAGTTTGTAGTTGCTACGATGACGCCACTGCACTCTAGCCAGGGCAACAGAGCAAGACCCTATCTCAAAAAGAAAAAAAAAAAACAAATGGGAAAAAATCCAGGCAGAACTAACCCATGTTGTTCTAGGTTAGGGTAGTGGTTACCCTTTGGGGAGAGGTCATGAGTCAAGGGGTCACAAAGGCAGCTTCTGGATGCTTCTTGATCTGGATGCTGGTTCCATGGATGTGTTCTGTTTGTGAAAATTCATTAAGCTGTATACTTCTGGTATATGTCCATTTTTCTTTCTATATTATGTACTCGATAAAAAATAGAACTTCTTAAAAAGTTAAAGAAACTTTATCAGCCAGTCCTGCTCTTCCCAAAGTCCCTCCTTGGCTGCCTAGCCAATTAGGGGTGCTCCCTCTCTCCTCTCAGCTGTGTCCTGCTGCACCCCTCATGCTCAGGGGTCCTGCTCTGAACACATGACTGTCTCTGTTTTGCACCCTCCTTGGAAGGCACGGTCTTCCACTCTACCGCTTCTCTCTCAGAGAGTGGCCCCATCTGGCTTTCTGGTTGGTCTTCACTGGTTCTTCCACAGTTCTTGCGAATAAAATATTATCCATCTCATTACATTTGCAAGCTGAGAAAAGTATTTGCAAATATTTACAATTTTGGATTCACAAATTCTCTCCCTAAGGAATCAGTTAGGAGAAGAGACCTGGTATTCCACTGACTTACAGTCCAAACCTACTTCTTCGTCTTCCTCCTGCTCCCCCCTTTCCTTCTCTTAGGGAAGTTAGATGCTAAGTACCAGGGGTGCTAGTCTAGTGGTCACATTTGTGACGTTTGTGATCATGAAGTTGCCATCAGGGCTCTGCCTATATCCTCTAGGTCCTCAGCATCTTCAGTGCCCGCTGTTGATGTGTAAACACTTAGCCCGCCTTACCCCATCGGTGATACTCTGAGCCACGCACATGTATTAAGTGGGCTTCCTGAGTGCCACAGAGGGATAAACATTCAAGTTGCCCACAGTTTGTAATTTATTACCACACCCCTTCTTAGCTGCCTCCCTCCTCTATCTCAAGCCCCGACTCCCTGCAGCCCTGCAGGTGTTTCCTAGGTTGTCTCCCAAACAGAGCAGTTCCACGTGAAGCCCTGTCTCTGAGTCTGAGTCTGGGGGAATACAAACAAAGCAGAGATCTACCTTTCCTGTAACCTGCACACGCTCCTGTGTGCACATGTGCATATCCACACATCCATGCACAATGAGTTTTATTAGTGTGTGGTGGGCCCTAAGGTGACCCCAACGAGTCATGCCCTTTGTGTAATTCCCTCATCTTGAGAGTACATGGAACTCGTGACTTACTTCTAGCTAGGGGAGTTTGGCAAAAGTGATAGAAAACTGACTCCTGTGACCATGTTCCATTACAGCAGACTAGAGAGGGATCCTCCGGTTGGTTTTAAGGAAGGAGACGGCCACGTCTGAGCTGTCTATGGGATCACATGACAAGAAGCGTGGGGGCCTCTAGGAGCTGAATCCGCTCTCTGAACAACAGCCAGCAAGAAAACAAGGACCTGGGTCCTATAACCTCAAGGAGATGAATTCTGACAACAGCCTGGGGGAGTTTCATGTTGAGCCTCGCAATGAAAACACAATCCCACTGACACCCTGATTGCAGCCCTCTGACACCTTGAGCAAGAGGACCCACCTAAGCTATGTATGGACTCCTGACCCACAGAAATTCTGAGTTAATAAATGTGTGTTGCTTGGAGCCACCAAGTTTGTGGTAATTTCTTAGGCAGCAGTAGAAGACTAACATGTTCTCTGTGGAAACTTTTAACTTGGGGTGGGGACTCATTTCAACCCCCCTCAGACCTCGCTGGCAGGGATCTGATCTCAAGGTGCCCCCCGTCTCAGTCTGCACTTTGGTTTTGTTATGGGAGGACAGCCAATATTATCACCCTTTCTCGTTCTTCCTGATTTGTTTTCACTAAAAGTAAGTATTAGAGTGGCCCAACAGTTCTCTGGCGAATACAAGTTTCTTTAGCAATGCTGTCTATGAATTCCTTCTGCAGACTTGATCCAGCACAGCCTGATTTTCCCAAAGTCAGGACCAGGTCAAGGCTCACAGGACTTTGTTCCATGGCTCATTCCAAAAATCTATTGGGTTGTAACACAGTTTGTGAAGTTCTTTCCTTCCTGAACATGAATGTCAGAAATTTAACTTATGAATTTGTGCAATCCTCTAAAATGCTCTCTCCTCTGCTATGAGAAATTTAATAGCATTATTTGGCAGCTCTGTGTGTTTTCGAACACTGTTCTACTGGCTTCCAAGAACTTCCCTATGGCTATGGAGGCATTGTCTGGAGTGGAACCACGTTAGCCTCTCCTTGTTCTTCCTTTCTGATATCTGCTTTATCTAACATTTCAGTACTTTTTCCAGTCTAGATTCAAATATTTCTTCCTAGGGGAAGCAATGGGAGAAGATTCTTCTGGTATCTCAGCATTTCAATGGGAGGCAGGGGAGCTTTGCACTGACTGTTCCTCATGCCAGCCCTCATCTCTGTTGGTTGTCCCAAGGTTGGGCGACGGGTGTGCTTTCGTAACCCAGGCCACTAAAATCGGTCCTCTGTATCCACGGGTTCCACATGCACAGATTCAACCAACTGATGATCAAAAATATTCAGAGAAAATCCCAAATAAAAGTAACAATATGACAAGAAAAAAATACAAATTAAAAACAATACAGCACAACAGCTATTTACCTAGCATTTATCTTGTATTAGTATCATAAATAATCTAGAGATGATTTAAAGTATACAGGAGGATGTGCATAGGTGATGTGCAAATACGCTGCCATTTTGTATATGAGACTTGAGCATCCATGGATTCTGGTATCTGTTGGGGGTCCTAAAACCAGTACCCAATGTACACCAAGGGATGACTATACTGTGTTCACTTGTGTTCTAAGAAGAGTATCAGTCTTTTGAGAAATTTAGGCAAAGTTAGGATCTTAAAAAATCACTTTCTAGTTATTTTCCTCCTCTATTATCACACTGGAAGTCAGAAAAATTAATATCCTAATAAAGCTGCAGTAACCTTCTCTTCTTCCGTGAATAATATTTCAAACCACTTTGCATTTACCCTCTTTTACAAAAAACTCTTCGAGTAGGATCCTTTCAAACTTGGTCTCATGCCGGTCCACAGGTATTCCAAACATCAGCAGTGGCTCCGAGCATACCACCCGCGAACACGGATCTTTCACAGGGGCGGGCTCTCTCTCAAATACGGGACTCTTGCTGCTGTCGCGTTTGGTCTCACTGTTGTTTTGATCGCCGGAGTGTGGTGAGGCACATTCAGTTGATGCATTCATTCACCACCATAGGAAGAGCACATCTGGTCAAGGTCTGGGCCCACTCTTGGGCTCTGAGCTCACCACTCCCTCAGGACCACGTCCCCTGCTAGCCAGTGTTCCCTAAAGCACAGCCACTGTGCGGGGAGAGCTGGTTCCCAGGTTTGCAGAATCGGCCGGGGGCTGGGCTGACATACACCCTCCCATTCTTCAGAGCACAGCGTGTTCCTGGAGCTGCTTGGCCAAGTGATTCACCTCCCTGCAATAACTTTGCTTACTGTTTCTCTTAGGAATTTTAATCAAGTCTCAGAACTTTCTGTTAAATCCTTATCCCAGAACAATGCCTGCCTGGAATAATACGTAGTTACGATATATGAGAGCAGCCATTCAAATGTGTTCTTTCTTACACTGGTAGGTTTGCTACAAGGGTCTACAGGCACATGTCACTGTGTTTCTAAGTTAATACCTGCCTGAAGAAACAATTTCATTAAATATATTCAATGACCCTGAAAAAAAGTCATTTTTTTCCCATTCTACAGATGGGAAAACAGCTTCAGAGAGGTTGAATGAGCTATTCAAAGTCACACAGCTATTAGTTGGCAGGCCTAGGATTGGAACTCGTGTATTTGACAATACAATTCCTGTCAGAAGACACGAAGGAAGAGAATATAAAGACTTTTCTTATGAACTTAAGGATTTGTCATATATGGCTTTTATTATTTTGAGATATTGAAGATAATTTTTTTTTCTTGCTGCTGGAAAACAATAAATTTTATTTATTTATTTCAAAATATTAAGGGGATACAAATGTTTTTGTTGCATTGGTCCACTGTATAATGCCGAAGTCGGGGCTTTCAGTGTGCCTGCCACGAGGACAGTCTTCATTTTTCCTGATACGTAAGTTTTCACCCCTCACCACCTCCCAACCTCCCCCTTCTTAGTTTCTCATGTCCTTTACATTTTTTTGTGCTTGTGTGTACCCATTGTTTACTTCCCACTTATCAGTGAAAACATGTGGTGTTTTTTTTCCATTCCTGAGATACTTCACTTAGGATAATTGTCTCCAATTCCATCTAAGTTTTTGTGAATGACACTATTTTATTCATTTTTATGGCCAAAGAGTACTCCATGGTGTGTGTGTGTGTGTGTGTGTGTGTGTATACACACACATATATATATACACATATATATATATGTCACATTTTCTTTATCCATTCATGAATTGATAGACACTGAGGTTGACTCTATATCTTTGCAATTATGAATTGTGCTATGATAAACATTCAAGTGTGGTGTCATTTTGATAAAATGACTTCTTTTCCTTTGGGTAGATCCCCAGTAATGGGATCTCTGGACTGAATGGTAAGTCTATTTCTCGTTCTTTGAGGAATCTCCATACTGTTCTTCCATAGAGGTTATACTAGGTTACAATCCCACCAAGAGTGTATAAGCATTCCTTTTTCTCTGTATCAATGCCAGCACTGTTTTTTTTTTTGTTTGTTTGTTTTTACTTTATTTTATTTTTATTTTTTTGAGAGATAGTCTCACTCTGTCATCCTGGGTAGAGTAAAATGGCATCATTGTAGCTCACTGCAACTTCAAACTCCTGGAATCAAGCCCTCCTCCTGCCTCAGTCTCCCCACTAGCTGGGACTACAGGCACAAGCCATGACACTTGGATAATTTTTCTATTTTTAGTAGAAACAGGGATCTTGCTCTTGCTCAGGCTGGTCTTAAATTCATGAGCTCAAGCAATCCTCCTGCCTCGGGAGGAGGCACTCCCAGAGTGCTAGGATTACAGGCATGAGCCACCACGCCTGGCCTTGACTTCTTAATGGCCATTCTGATAGGGGTAAGGTGATATCTCATTGTAATT
>CAUYSK010069858.1:0-13275 GCA_963575035.1 Avahi laniger
AGCAGGGCCAGCAGCAGGGCCAGCATGTCTGCATCGCCAGGTCCGGAGCGGGCTGTCCCTGTCAGGGAAGGAAACGCCCCGAGTGTGGGCTGGGGCCGGGGAAGTCCGTACAGGAAGCTGGTGGGTGAGCAGAGCTGTGGCCTCACAGAAGGGGAACTTGACGCTCCTGGGGGGTGAGGCCGGGGCTGGGAAACCCTCCTGTTCCCGCCCTCCCCAGGAGGCTGCGGGTCCAGACTTGTAACTGTAGATTCAGAAGGTGCAGAGTCGCCAGGCCCCGGAGCTGCCATGCTGTTCCCATGCACCACTGTCTACACAGGGAAGAGAACACCACCTGGCCAGCTCTGGGGGGCAGAGCTGCTGGACCCCCAGGGAGACCAAAGAGCAAATTCATTAGGATATGATGGCAGCTGCGCCCAGGCAAGCCCCGGGCTGGGGTCCGGGTTTGGGGGACAAATTGGCCAGGTGGACATGACCAGGCCCTGAGCAGTCAGGAGAGACGTGACCATGGGGTCTCCTGATCCCTTGGATTTGGGCCCCCGATGTCATCAGTTTCCTTGTCCCAGGCAGCCTCAGACTCCAGCTCTAGTGTCAACAGCCAGACCAGACCCGAGAGCCGGGCATTTGGAACGAGGAGGCCGAGCACACGGAACCCCCACACTGGAACCAGACCCCTCAGCTGCCGGCTGTTGAACTTTACAAGATACTTAATCTCTCTGTGCCTCAGTTTGCTCATCTGAAAAATAGTGACGGTAGTGGCATTGCTCTGTGAGGATTAAATGAGTCCATATGTGCAAAATGCTCAGGACAGAGCCCGGCCCTGGGTATTCACTCCTTCAGCTGCGGTTTCCTGGACACCGCTGTGTGCTGAGGATACAGCAAAGGGTGAGCTCTTAGGACGGGAAAGTGAAGGAAAAACCCTAGTGGGGAGACAAGCATTTAATATAAAAATTAGAGCACACAGCCACCTAGAAAATGTCATATCCTAAGTAAAAAAATAAAACATAAACCCAGGAGAGGAATCGCTGAGGACTGCTAAAACTTTTAAAAGCATGGCTGGGGAAGCCACATGCAGAAGGTGACATTCGAGCAAGGACGTGAAGGAAGTGAGGGGACGAGTCTGCAAGTGTCTGGGCCCGCGTGGGTCCACTCCAAGGGACGGGCACGCTGAGAATTCCCAAGGAGGGAACACGGGCGCTGTGCTGCGAAACAGCTGGATGACAGAGTGGCAGAGTGGTCAGCAGAGAGCACGCGAGGACGGTCGTCGGGGGGTGTCCTGGGTCAGGTCACCAAGCAATTTGGAAGCTCTTATAAGAACTTGGCTTTTGCTAAGTGTATTGGTCAGGGTTCTCAGAGAAACAGAATCCACAGGGTTTGTGTGTGTGTGTGTGTGTGTGTGTGTGTGTGTTCGTTTATTTATTCTAAGAAATTGGCTTACGCAATTACGAAGGCCGATGGGTCCCAAGCTCTGTGGTTGGCAAGCTGGAGACCCGGGAGAGCCCACGGTGTCCTCCTCTTGCACAAGCCGCCAGACTTGAGACCCAGGAAGAGCCGGTGTTTCAGTTCAAGTTCAAAGGCAGGAAGAAACTCATGTCCCGGCTCGAGGAGGTCAGAAAGAGTTCCCTTTGCTCACGAGGGCGTCAGCGTTTTCGTTCTGTTGAGGCCACGCTGAGGAAGGCAATCATTCAGTTTGCTGATGTAAATGCTAATCTCATCCCAACCCCCCTCGAAGAAACACCCAGGATAACGTTTGGCCAAGTGTCTGGGCACCCTGTGGTCTGGTCAAGTTGACACCTAAAACCAACCGTCGCACCGGGTGAGTTGTGCAGACAGTTCGGGGGTGAGCAGAGAAGGGGCAGCACTCTACCTGCTTTCCCCTGATCACTCTGCTTGCCGTTCTGCGACCAGGGTCTGCTGAGTGACCAGGGTCTGCTGAGCTGTCTCAGCGCCCGGGATGTGAGACGGGCGTGCTCGGGTCTGCAAGGGCGTGGTCGAGGTGGTGAGAAGGGGATGGGTTAACGGTACTCGTGAACATATCAGATGCACGTGCGGAGAAAAAAGGTCACAAACAACGCCGATGTTTTTGGCCTGAGCAGTTGCAGGAAAAGGAAAAGTCATCAAGAGAATTTTTATGGAAGACAATCAGGAGCTCGGCGTGGGACGTGCTGGGTTAGATGTGCGCATTAGACGCACAGGTGGAGGGTAAGCGGAAGGCGTTAGAGCTGAGAGTCTGGAGTTTGGAAAAGGTTCTGGCCGGAGACAAATGTGGAATCATCGGCGTCCAGATGGTGCGTGAAGTCGGGAGCGTGACATCCCAAAGGCCGTGTGTTCAGGGCTTCCGTGGCCCGAGTATCAGACCTTCCTTCCCACTGAAAATAACTAAACATATAGTGAGGATAACCACTGCAAATCTTAAAACCACGGAAAGGCTGACAGGAAAGAGAAGAATTTTGAGTCTAAGATGTAGGAGGTGGTGCAAACCCGGAGAGGGAAGCAGAGCACAGAAGTCAGACCAGCCCTGGGGGAACGTGGAATGGGGGAAATTTGAATTTTGTGTTTCCTGGACCTGAAGATGGGAGTCAGACTACACAGCAGAGGTCGGGAAGGTGTGGGGTTTGTGGGCACAGTGTCTTCCCACACACCCAGGCTCTGCCCGGCGGAATGAAGTCCGAGCTGGGCCACCCCGACCCCGTCCCCACTCCCCCTCTGGCCGCTGCCCCGGTCAATAGCAGGGAGGGCAGAAGCTTCTCCAGGCTGGAGGGTCCTGCCCTGGGATTCTCTAACCCCATGTCTGACTCATCTATCAGCAGCAGGAGCACAGCAGAGATGGGCAAGCAGGAAGGAAGTTGCATCCGAAGCCACCACATGTAGACACAAGTACCCTGACTCAGCAGAAAAGGAAGGTTCCCCATAATGTCTCCGAGGGGAAAAGGGCCCACTCAAAGGGAAGCCGGACTGGCCAACCTCAGGGCCAGCAGGATCAGCGCCTGCGGGAAGAGTCCAACCCAGCCTGGGTCTCCAGCTGCCGTCCTCAGAGGACCTGAGTTGTGGAAATAGCGACACAGCGCCACGCTTCCGGGCTCAGAGCTGCAGCTCCCGGCCGCCTCCGACCCATAAACCTTGTAACGTGCCCTCGCCCTCACGTCCTGCCCTGCGTTTCTAGGTTTCCCAAGTTTAGGGAGATCCATGGGTCCCTCACGGCCCTGCCCTCCTGTGCTGTTGTGATATCGTTTGTGTGTTTGTGTGTTGACTGCCCGCAACCCGGCCGATAGCCCCCTCTTGCTGGTCCCCAGGAGGACCACCGCTCACCACTCTCCCGCCACTGTGGGCCCCACCGACCACCCACACAGTTCCTCCCCGACGGCGCCGCGCCCGATTTCATGCGCAGGCCCGCGTCCATTTCCCTCTGAAGACTCTGAATTCCGGGACTTTTGCTGCCCCTTTGGGAGAAACAGCTGCTGTCTTTCTCCCGGCATCCCTGAATGGGAAGCCTGGAGCGGCCAGGCCCGCAGACATGCTCAGTGCCGCCGAGAACAAAGCCAGCAGAGGAAGGCAGAGCTACAGGGCTAACAAAGAAAGAGGATTTTGGTGACACCGACCAACCTGTGGTGCCTGAAGCCTGCGTACTTCAGAGCTTTGCAGCTAAATGGGCCATCACTTGGCTTTTTTTCCCCGTTAAGCCAGTTTGAGCTGGATTGATCCCACTGGATTGACTGAAGTATGTTATCATGGCAAAAGTATGCAAGTATAAATATCCAAAATTAGTGTAATACTTAAATAGGTTAAGATTCATTCATACAATGAACTAGTAGATATTTATTAAAGGAAATTTAAATGTAAAGCTTGCTGGCATGAGAAAATATTTATGATTTAAACTTCAGCAAATATTCAGGAGACAATCAGTATATCCAGTCCTTTGTTACTACGTAAAAATGAGGAAACTGATTGAGTGGACGTTCACCGAATCTCTCACCCCAGGGAGTCCTGCCTGACACGGCCTCTCCCGCAACCACCACGCCCACGTCCCCCTGACCACTCTGCCTCCGCCCCTGAGGCTGCCAAGAGCCTTCCCGTAAAACCTGACTTCAATGTTGGAGTTCACGACCCTTCCATGGACGTCTGGGAAGGATGCCGGCATGTGTTCCTGCTCTTAAACAAGTCCTGGGGATGCCCATCAGTATAAAATTAAAATGATCTAACCAGTTACAGAAATAAAATAAGACCAACCAAATAAGAACAAGCAAAGCCTATGTATTCAGAGCTTGCTGTGACAAGGGAGTCGGCCACCGTCACTTGCAGTTAGCAGGGACTCAAAGGCAGGAGGAGGAGGAGGAGACCTCTGCAGTGGGAAATAAACCAGAGGTGTGCCCTGGTTGGAGGCCATTGGCCTGGGGAAGCTGTAGATGGGCCAATCAGGGGAGAGTGACCCTGTGTGATTGGGTTCGGGGACTGTACTGACTCTCTGATTGGTCCTAAGTTGGACATGGGGAGAAAAATTAGGGAAGCTGCCAGTTATTAATTAAGTCCTGGCCATTTGGGGCCAGTTGTTACAGGGGTTATTGTTTAGCTTCCTGGACAGGTTACTAGAGACAATGGTCTGACTTCCTGCAAGGCTAACTCATAGATAGCAGGTTGGTTTCCTGGGCTGGTTACTACAGCCTGCGGGTCAGAGTTCTGTCTTCATGTATGGCGTGGCTGTCGTCCGTATGTCTCTTCAGGCTCTCACAGTGCAGCGGGGCAATTTTCCACATTCGGAAAGAGCTACACGCTTCATCTCAGGGAGAGCACCTGCACACTTGCTTTTCAGAACAAATCAATCACCTTTTTGGGGTGTCTGAACGGAAAGCCTGGGACTAGGCTAAAAGTCGAGCTGAAGAACAGACTAAAATTTCTTGGCATAATAAAAGAATGTGAATTCTGAGACTGTGGCTGAGAGAGGAAAGACGGCGAGGCCACGGTCTCGGTGGCCGTGGGGTGGTGGGGTAGGGGTGGTGTTCTCTTAGGAGAGATGGGCCCCCAGTGGTAGGGGACGGAAGACACAGCAGGTATGAGGCCCCACAGGGTGGGGACGGATGGTGGGGATTAATATCCCACTGAAGATGCTTCTTGTCTTATGGGGCCACTCCCCACTGCTCTCCCCACACTTTGTGCGTGTTTCACACGGTACCATTGGATTAACGGGGCTGGGGATGCTAGAAAGAAGTGTTTGTTCCCACGCTGGGCAGGGGAGGACATCACTGTGCGTGTAACGATTAGGAGAACACTGTCACCGACAGTGATCCTCCCAAATAGCATGCAAGATTGGCAGTTTGGGATTCACTGCACTTCTGCGGCATGGGGGTCCCATTTATTTTCTCTAGATTTTGCAGGATTTGGGGACCTCTGGTTTGCACTATGCATGATGCGAAAATCCCTGAGGATATCAACCTGGTAAACTAAAGTGTGCACAGCGCTGAAGTGGGGCAGAAGGAGCAGAGAACAAAGGCAGAGCCTCTGTGTGAGACTGTGGCAGGGTGTTGTGAGGTTGAAACACGGGAGGAATCATGAAGAAGGCTGGCAGGGCGGCGTCCGCACTTGACCCGCCGTGGCTGCCGGGCTGAAGGGAAAACCAGGCGCCTGTGGAGCGTCTCTCGCCCCTTGCTTTGGCTTCCGGTGAGCAGGCTAGGGGTAGCTCCCGTTTGCATTTTGTTTGACTGGAATGGTTTGGAAATATTTTAACGCATTAATTTAACAGGAAATATTTTAACTAGTTAACATACAACATTGAGAGATAACTGGGAGATATCTCAAGCAAACATAAAATCCCAGGTTTTCTTGAAAAATTGGGAGATCTGGCATCATCCCATGTAGCAATCAGCTGAGGCTGAGCAAAATCTGGTCGCCTTTACTTCGCCGCACTCCCCGCCGTGTGCTATTGTCTCCCTCCACTAAAGCCCAAGTCCAGCTACCCTTTGTCAGAACACTTGCCCAGTTGTTTTCCTTACACTAATCTGCCTCACTCATTTGCCGTAAGTGCCTTGTCCATGTAGGGATTTTATTTAGGGGGCACTGGACCTCCCAAACAAAAATTCCAGGGGCTGTAGGACGTCTCTGTAATCTGACTTAGCAGCAAAGATCAAGCTCGGGAAAGGAGAGGAAACTGAAGCCCAGTGACTCCCCCTGCTGGACCAAGTGAACTCAACATTTTTGACATATTTCAGGCATTAAACTTGGGGAGACAACAGTCCCAAAGTGCAGAAGTGTAAGGCCCAGCCTCCAGGAAAAAAGTACAAAAGAAGAAAAGTGACATAACAAAAGACTTCAGCTTCAGCTCTGTCATGCAAAGAGCTTGGGAGCTGCCACTTTTGTCCTTACAGCCAGAAAAACTGAACAGGGAATCAACGACTTTGGGGGGACACATCGAGAAAACTGAAATTAATAGAGAAAACCGCCACCCCCAAATATGGAGAAACTGGAAAATCCAAACACTCGCAACTGAGATCTGTTCACCGGGGGCAGAAGCTGCTGGAGCCACTAACTGGTAGGGACGTTTACGTGGTCGTTTCGACAAGTTGCTGGAGGCTGAGCATGGACCAGCTCGAGAAAGAGAGATTCTGTGGGTTCAGTCTTAGGGGTCCCCACACTTTCGTGGATTTTACCTGCAGGTACCTCCAGGAACCCCACCAGGTCTGCACGGTGAAGAACCCAGGAGGATCCCCTGGCAGGCCTGGCAGGGGCAGGGAAGAAAATAATTATTGTTAAAAGTACTCAGAGCGTTCCCCAAAACATAAGCCTATTCTCCAGGGGAAGGAATTTACCAGCACCTTCTGCCACCTGGAGGAAGGCATGTCTCCAGAATCCAAAACACTCTACACTTCATGTCTCACCTGAAATGGGTGGATGGAAGCTGAGAATCACTTGTGAAGGCCACAGCCCAAGACCCATTGAAAGGCTGAGATTGAATCTCAGATGCTGTGGCATGAATAACGCCCCCAAAGGCACACAGGTCCTGATCCCCGGAACTGAGAACGGGATCTCACACGGCAAAAGAGACTTCACGGGTGTGATTAAGGATCTCGAGACGGGAAGATTATCTTGGATATCCCGAGTGCGCCCTAAATGTAATCTCGAGTGTTCTTAAAATACAGGCAGAGGGAGAGCTGACTGCAGAAGGGAGGAAGGTGGGGTGATGGGAGCAGATAGACGTGAGGGGCCACAGTAAGAAGTTGCAAAAGGCAAGAAAACAGTTCTCCCCTCAGAGCCTCTGGAAGAAACCAGCCCTGTCGATATCTTATCATCGGCCCAGTAAAACTGATTCTGGATTTCTGACCTCCAGAAATGAATACATGCGTTTGAAGCCACTAAGTTTGTAGCAATTTATTATAGGAGCCATGAGAAACTAATACGTAAGATGGCAGGATACTTACTTTTGCCCACACCAGCAAGGTTCCAGTATAGTAAGAGTGAATTAAAGAGCTACAAGAGGCAGACTTTGTCTGGCGAATCGTTCTTGGGGAAATCCAAAGTCGACAAGGAGATGACAACAAGGACACTAGAGGAACTTGAAGTCCGGCACCCACAGCTACCGAAAACTTCAAACAGCCCAGCTCCTAATCAGATTAACACAGAACCTTACGTCAAGGGTTATTCTCCCTCAGTTCCTATCCCTCCATATGTCACATCTGACTTTCAATTTAAAAATTGCAAGAGACGCTAAAAGGCAAAACAAGACAAGACAAAAAACAGCAAACCACAGGGAGGAAATAGGGGAACTTTCTGTACATTCTGCTTAATTTTGCTGAGAACCTAAAACTGCTCTAAAAAATAAAGTGTCACTTTGGGAGGCCAAGGTGGGAGGTTGGCTTGAGTTTGAGATTACAGTGAGCTATGATGGCCCCACTGCATTCCTGCTGGGGTCACAGAGGGAGACCCTTTCTCTAGAAATAAAAAATAATTTTAAAAGATAATAAAATAAGTCTAGTTTAAAAAAAAAAAAAGCCACTGCAGTCTGAAGAGACAAAACAAGCAACAGAACCAGACTGACGCAGATGTTGAAATCATCACATAGGGAATTTCAAATAACAGTGACTGGTAGGTGAAGGGCTCTAAAGGAAAAGGTAGACGACATGCAAGAGCAGATGGGTAATGAAGCACAGAAATGGAAGCTCCAGAAAAGATTCAAAAGGAAATTCCAGAAATCAAAAACACTAACAGAAATGAAGAAAGCCTGGTCCATTTGGCTGAGAGCAGACTTTCCTCTTTCCCCTGCGAAACTGAGATAGGCCTGGGAGGGAATAGCCCTGAACCCTCAGCACCCCAGTCCTCATCTGGGGAAGAATTGATTTCTTTAAAAATGCCATGTTCTAACTCATGAGCATAGTCTATACCTCTGTTATCTCGGGCTTCTTTAATTTCTCTCAACAATATTTTCTAGTTTTCAGTGCAGAAGTCTTGAAACTATTTTGTTAGTTTTACTTTCAGGAATACTGTGATTTGGGATGCCATTTTAACAGATACCATATTTTTCATTCTAATTTTCTGGTTGTTGTTACTATAGATATAGAAAAGATTTCTATTTGTTGACTTTGGATGTAGCTACTCTGCTAAATTCTCATACTAACTCCAACAGTTTGCTTAGAGGATATTTTGGATTTTCTATGGACGCTATCTTGTCATTTAAAAAAGCAATGTTTTACTACTTCCTTTCACTGTGCCTTTTATTCTTCTTCCTGCTTCACTGCACCTTCTAGTAATTTTATTATAATGTTGAACAGAAGTGTTAATAATAGACGTTCTTGTCTTTTTCTTGACCTTAGGAGGAAAGTGTTTAAAATTTCACCATTCAGTATATCTGGAAGCCCATACTATATAAGTGCAGTAAATCTAGTGCCCCCCAAAAAAATTCAAGTTCATAGTTGTGTTTAGTTTACACACAGGTTTCTTTCAGTATTTGTAATTCACTGGTTACAGTGAGAAATTTGGAGATATCTTCTGGTAATCCGAACGCCTAATTCTCCTGAAATCGTGGACTGTCTGGCGTGTCCACACGAGAGCAGCCAGCCGGGCCAAGCAGGAGCTGCCGGGCCTTATTTTGCTGCGTCACCCACCAAGTGCCGTGGCCTCCCCAGCACTGAGGCCAAAGCTCAGGTGCCGTTTGTCATTAGACTTGCCCCATGGTTTATCAAGCCTGCTACACTCCTTTTCCATGCCTTGTCTTGTGGGACTTGATTTTGTAACTCCTGGGAAAACAGACCCACTGAGCCATCAAACGAAAAATCTTCCTATCCGTAGATTTACTCTGCAACTTAATTTCTCAACAGTGGACCTTGCTCAGGGGAGGCAGCGAGCCAAGCAAAGTCCAAGCGTGCCCCCTGCTGGACGGATTCTCCAGAGATAAATCACGGACAGACCAAGAGGAGGGACCCCCCGCCCCACCTCCCGGCCCCAGTTTAGATGCCTAACATTCCAGGTCCCTGTGCCAATACAATTTTTGACAAACTGTAAAGTAGAAAAGAAACACAGCATGAAAAAGTAATCGAAAAAAAGTATTTTAATTAACTACAAAACAAAGACAGTAGACCAGCAACTTCCCACTTACAAGGAAGTTAAAGAAACCTTTCTTATAAGATACAAGCGATGATAAGGCAACAGAATAAAAACGAAACTAGAAAATCTAGCAGAAATGACTAAGGAGAAAATGACGACAATGAAAAAATAAGATCAAATTAGAGGCATAAAACACAACACTTGGCACACAGAAAGCAAAAAGCAGCGGTGTGGTGTCCAGGTTCAGGGAGATCACACAGGACGAAGAGGAAAAAATCAGAGGATGCAAATGATGAGAGGGGACGTTCTCTGGGGGAACCAAATTATTTAAAGAATTCTTCGTTCAGTTTCTTGCAAATAACTAGAAAATTTGGGATAAATTGATGATTTTTCAGCAACATGTACATGACAAAAATATTCTCAAGAAGAGATGGACATATTAAATAGGTTGGTAACTTTGATATAAACTGACAGAATCATATTATTTCAAAATATCAACAAACAGATAATTCCGATTCAGTGCAAACCTATAGAAAAAAAATAAAAAGCTTCACAATGACTTGTACAGAATGGGTATCACATAACATAAAAACCTACATGATAATACAAAAAGGGAAAACTACAGACCAATCTATGAATATTGATGGGAAAATTCCAATTAGATAACTAGTAATAAAAACTCCCAGTAATTTTTTAAAAAAAAAATACCATGGCCAAATGGATATTACCTAGGGATACTGATATGATTGAATGTTAGAAAACCTACTAAAATAAACTGTAAATACATAGATTCAAGGAGACTGGGACATTGGTTTGTTAGAGGTTGAAAGGGCATGTGCTGAAATTCAGGTACCTTTCCCAACAAAACCCCCTGATATAAGATTATTTCCTTAATCTAGGATTGCATTTACTTACCTGTCTCTGTAGTCACATAAAACCAAAAGCGAGTTAAATGCTTCTATGTAAAACATTCCATTGCCAAACCCCCACCAACTCAGTCCTTGGACCACTCTCATTCCCTAAGCAATCTCATCCAGTCCAAAGGCTTTAAATAACTATCACAAATCGACAACTTCCAAATACACATCTTCATCCTGGTCCTCTCCTCTGAACCCCAGACTCTTCCCCTGGCTTTCCCATCTAAGTAGATGCTAACCCCAGCTGCTTTTCCAGCTGCTCAGGCTGAAGATCTTGGAGTCATTTTTGTTTTCCCTTCTTCTCTTATATGCTATATCCAGTCGGAAATCCTCCGGGTCTGCATTCGAAATATACCCAGAACTCTCCTCCTCCCCCTCCCCTGCCCCTTCTCCTACCCCTTTCCTCCCTCCCCCTTCTTCTTCTTCTCCTTTCTCTTCCTTTCCTTCCCTCCTTGCCTCTTCTCACCCCTTCTCTTTCTTTTCTGATCAATGGAGCCCTAAATCTATCAGGTGTGGCAGAGCAAGATGGATATCTGTGCAGAGAGGTGGTATGGAATGGGGCGTCCATCTACCAAGGAATGTCAGAGGGAGTGTCGGGATCTGGGCAGGGAGAGCATGTGTGTGCACCCAGGGGTGGCCCTGCATGGGTGTCAGAGCTTGGACGGAGTGGTGAGGGAGCCCTGAGTGGGGACTGGGAATCCCAGCATGGAAGCAGGGCCCAGCAGGGTGAGGAGCACGACTATGCTGAAGGGGTGCAGGGGCTGAGATGGGGGGACACAAGAGAATTGATCAAATACATAGATAGATCATGAATAATGGAAAAGGGGTTTCTCATTCTCAGACAAGGGAAGGCAGAAAACTCAAAAGGAGCCACGTGATATTGGATTGGATCTGGAGGTAAAGGAGCGAATTCACGGATTCAAATGTGTGTTTCATGAACAAACTGTGAATGAATAGAAATGAGAGACTGTCAATACATCCAACAAAGTCAGCAACAAGACAACAGCACCCACTATCACAAAGATTATTTAACATTCTCACTGTGGGATTCTTGGTTGCAAAGGAAACCAATTTGGGTTAACTTAAGCCAAAAAAGGGGAATTCATTCATAGGACCTTGGGCAGCTGATAGATTGGATGAGAAAGCTAAAGTACCAAGTTTGGAAAGTGGGTCAGAACCCTGGGAAACAATGAAAGGAGAACCACTGCCAAGTTTGCCTGGGGACAGCCTACTTCAGTGCCAAGGCCATCAAAGTGAGCACTGAGCCCTTCTTTATGTCTCTATAAAGTCTCAGTATAAGTTCAGTTAGATAACTACAGTCTGGCTAGTAGGGCTCTGGGAAGGCAAGTATCCAGTTTTCAGGTCCTTAGTGGGAGAAGGAGGACCTCCCACCACGCACGGCTCACACAAGGATGGGAAACCCAAATAGAGAAACGTAGTTCAGCCGCTCAGTGCAAACATTGTTCTGACAGTGCCAGTCAAATGCAATTACAAATCAGAACCAAGGAAAAGGCGTTAACGCTGGAAAGGCTATATCCTTATTGTTTGCAATTTCCAGGTATGACTGTATACCTGGAAAATCCAGAATTAACTGGAAAAATGATTAGAAACAATACAATAACTCGTTAACGTGCCAGGTTACACCAAAGTTTTTTAGTTTAGCACTACTGACATTTGGAGCTGGGCAACCCTGGTTGTGGGAGGAGAGGGGAGCTGTCCTGTGCATTGCAGGACGTTTAGTGGTGTCCCTGGTCTCTACTCACTAGACAGTAGCAGTCCCTCCCCTGCCAAGTTGTCACAAACAAGAATGTCTGCAGTCCCTGGCAGAAGGCAAACTCATCCACATGTGAATTTGAATTGGGCTGCACAATTCATTAAAATACCAACATCATTCTTCGCAGATGTAGAAAAATTAATTTTACGCTTCGTATGAAATCAGAGAAGACTCCGCATAGCAAAAAACCATTCTAGGCAATAAAAAAAATGGGAGGTATCAACTTACCAGACTTGAAACTTTATTATAAGGCTGTAGTAATCAAAACGGCTTGGTACTGGCACAAAAATAGAGCCATTGACCAGTGGAACAGAACTGAGAACCTGGAAAAAATCAACAACTTTCTTACATTGAAAACTAACCTATTGGAAATTATAATTCAAAAACTTTTGTTTACTTTCGAATCACCTCAAAATCAGGTAAAATCCACCTGGACTAGCTTTGTGCATGGTGTAAGACAGAGATCTAATTCTACTTGTTGATTCTGCAGAAGATCCTGATCAGTATATTTATCTTATATCTTTCCAAATCGAAAAACTCGATTATGCATTCTAAGGTTTTTCTGTAAATTCTCTCTGGTTTTCTAGGGAGACGATCATATGATTTACAAAAAATGACAATCTTGTGTTTTCATTTCTCATATTTATACCTTATTTCAACTTGCCGTCTAGATATCTTTCCTAGCACTTCAAGAGCAGTGATAACTGTGGTAATAGCAGGATCTGCTAGTTCCTAGCATTAATGGGAAGACCTCAGAGTTTCACCATTATCACCAATGACTTGTACATTTCCTTAGTAGTTGAGATAGCTGTATCCTCCTGGGTTTGACATATAGTTTACCCTTGAACAACGCATGCGTAGGGGTGCTAACCCTCTACTAGTTGAAAATCTGCATAAAACTTTTTTTTTTGTTGTTGAGACAGAGTCTCACTCTGTTGCCCTGGCTAGAGTGAGTGCCATGGCATCAGCCTAGCTCACAGCAACCTCAAACTCCTGGGCTCAAGCGATCCTCCTGCCTCAGCCTCCCGAGTAGCTGGGACTACAGGCATGCACCACCATGCC
>CAUYSK010069860.1:0-18186 GCA_963575035.1 Avahi laniger
TAAAACATAAGCAAAGGATCTGAAGAGACATTCTTCTCTGGAAGACATACAAATGGCCAACAAGCACAAGAAAGGTATTCAACACCATTAGTCATCAGCGAAACGCAAATCAAACCATAATGAGATATCACTTCTCATCCACTGGGGTGGCTAGAATAAAAAAGTGAGATAATAATGAGTGTTGCCAGGATGTGCAGAAATTGGAACTCTCATTTACAGCGCGTGGTGAAATGATGCGGCCGCTTTGAAAACCTGCCTGGCAGGTCCTCAAAAGACGTAGCATAGAGTCGCCATATAACCCAGCTGTCCCACTCCCAGGTAGATACCCAGGAGAAACGAAAACGTATGTTCACACAGGAACTTGCGTGCAAATGTTTATAGCAGCATTATTCACGACAGCCAAAAGGTGGAAACAACTCAAATGTCTATCACCTGACAAATGGATAAACAAAATGTGGTCTATCCATACAATGCCATATCACCCGGTCATAAAAAGGAATGAAGTACCAATACATGCTACAGCGTGCATGTAACCTTAAACCATTGTGTTAGATGAAAGAAGCAAGTCACAAAAGATCAGATTTTATATGATTCATTTAGATGAAATGTCCACAATGGGTAAATCTGTAGAGTAGATTAGAAGTGCATCTGTGCTTGCGCAGGGCTGGAAGGGATGGAGGGAGGGTGAGAGCTAATGGTTATGGGATTTCTTTCTGAGAGGTGATGAAAATGCCCTAAAATTGGGGATGGTTGCACGTATCTGTGAATATACTGAAGTCCATTGAATTGTACAATTTAAATGGGTGAAATGTAAGGTATGTGGGTAATGTCTCAATAAAGCCATTTAAAAAACAGTGACACTGTATTCTAGATATTAGGGACTACAGACTCGGCAATTCTGCTTCTTGGAATATGTGCCGAAGGGGCTCTCCCGCAGGCCCAGAGGCGGTTGCTGTGGAGATGAGAGCTGGAGGCCACCGGGCCGCCCGTCACTAGGGCAGCGGTCAGTGCACACTGTGGGGTGCTGTGCGGCTGGTGGACGCAAAGTCATGGACGTCCACACAGCAACTCCTGCACGTGGATCTTACGATCGCGGGAAGCAGCAGTGTGAGTGCTGGAGCACGTGTCGCTGCACAAATGAAAACACGTGCACGCAAAGCCCCCGGCACGTTTTCAAGAACGGACACATGCATAGACACATGTGTTCTATTGAACACAATAGAATGGCTGCCTGGTGGGGACGGGGGTGGGAACACACAGACATGCACACATGAGAAAGACGAGAGAGAGGCTTGGGTGGGTGGCCAGGGATGCCTGGAGGTAGATCTGCCATGGATGTCCATAGGTGAATGGAAGGAAGGCCTGAGACACAGGCTGAGGGACTGCAGGTCCGCACCCTGCGGTAGTCATGGCCGTGAGACAGGAGCCACCAGGTCTCACACCTGAGGAATGAGGTGGTGAGTGCAGAGAGGAGCTCTGCAGGCCGGCAGGTAAGAATTTCGTTTTTTTATTTGAAGAAGTGCATAAACTGCCTAGAAAGGTGCTGTTATCACGTAGTGTAGAGTGAGCGCAGCAGGAGTGACACCCAGGCGCGGCTCCTGCAGGGCTTTGGAAGGAGACTCCCCTCAGCACTGCAACCCCCAGTCCTGGGGCTCTTTTCCCTCCGCGGGCTGCCGCGACAGAGTGCCACAAACCGGGGGCTCCAAGCGACGGAAATGGACAGGGTCGCAGCTCTGGAGGTCTGAGTGGTCTGAGTGGTCAAGGTGTAGGCAGGGCCGGGTGCCTCTGAAGGCTGGAGGAGAGGAGCCTTCCTTGCTTCCTGCAGCTTCTGCCGTTGGGCAATCCTCAGCATGCCTTGGTTCCCGGGCTTGTGGATGCGTCGCTCCAGTCCCTGTCCTCATGTGCCAGCCCTACTGCAGCACACACTGGTGAAGGCCTCCTCTTAACCAATTCATCTGCAGGGACACTATTTCCAAACAAGGCCACATTCCGAGGTTCTGGGAAGGACGTGAATTTGGGGGTGCTACGCAACCCAGCATGCCTTCCTCATGCGTCTCGCTGCAGAGAGCCCGGCCTGCGCCTGCGAATGCCGGGTCCTGTGCTCTGGGGCTGCTCCCTGAGGGGCCACAGGGAGAGCTGTGTGGTCTTGGGGCCCATGAAAGGCGGAGGAGGAAGAGGGCCCCTGGGCAGGGGCTGAGAGGAGGCGCGTGCTCCAGGGCTCCTGGGGAGCCGGGGTCTGTGTCCCTGTGCTGAGGAGGTGGTGCGGAGAGACGTCTGGGAGGCGGAGGCTGGGTGGGGAGGCTCGGGCACGTCTGTAGAAGGGGACTTGCGGGAATGCAGAGGAGACGGAGGAGATGGAGACACCTTTACGGGGGTCCTGAGAGCTGAGGGAGCGGAGTCCTTGGGCAGAGAAGCCGGAATAAGGGAATAAGGCCGCCGTGTTTGACTCCTGCTCCTGCACATGGTGGGGGGACTCAGACGTCAGACTCCGGAATGGGCTCTGCGGCCTCGCCACCTCTCTTCTCCCTGCTCACGGTGCCCCCTGCCTGGCCCTGGCCGCTCCCTATTGTAGGTGACCTTGATTTCTGAACACAGTCCTCCTCCCTTCTTGGGGTTAATGATTTGGTGGCAGTTAGAGATAACACTCGGGTGAAGGTCCAATCCTTGAAGTTCCCGGCGCCTGCCTTCCTTAAAGGGGCAGACGCGATGCCCCCTCGGATGACTGTGGAGGACAGGAAGCCGGCCTCCGGGAGAGGAGCTGATGTGTGAAGAGGGATTCGGTGTCTTGGGGCTGGGAGGCCAGAGATTCTGAAATTCTGTTTTCAGAAAGTCACAACCCATCAGGGATAATTTGAGTTAACCTAGAGAGCAGGGTCGTTTCCACACAACCACAGGGAAGAAGGTGGCTGCACCAGGCCCTGCTGGGGGTGTGATGACAAGTCACTTGGGGCAAGTCACTTGATTAGATCTTTATACCAATGAAGCCAACATCATAGGTTTTGTCCTTGATTAGGGAAGATTTGGTTGCAAAAAACAAAATTCTACCATTTTCCAAAAGCAGGGCCACTGTTCAGGATTGGCCCTGGCAAGGTCCAGGTGGCTTGGGGCGACCCACCCTGATGTGTGAGAGCATCTCCAAGTGCCAGCCCTGTTTCCACCATGGGATGGTGCGCCCAGTCTTGACATCAATTCACTCAGCAAATATTTACAGAGCACGCATTCCGTGCCAGACCTTCTAGGTGCTGAGACACAGCAGCAAACAAACAAAGCAACCGGTGGTGCTCGCATTTAGGTGAGGAGGGACAGGCAATGAACAACAGCAAACAAGTAGACCTGTGAGTTACTGTAGCAGACCCATCACCTGGACAACCTCCAGGCTAGCCCTAGGCTGGCTTCAAGGGACTTTTGGGATATTCTCTCCGCTGCCCAGCCTGCGATGGCCGTTTGTACAAACAGTGTGGTTATGAACACCAGCTTTCCTTTCGGGAATCTGGAGTCTTGGTAGTTGTGGCGGGTAGAAGGTGCCTAGGTCACCAGCCCCGACCTAGCCCAGGCTCTGACTTCCTTCTTCCCAGAGCAGACGCACTGCCCGGCATGCTTGGGGCAGCCCTTCTGGGCCAGAGAGCAGTGCGAGTCTGTGCACAGACCCCTCCAGACCCTGCTGCGTCCTTGCTGCGTCCTGGCTGTGGCTGTGACTATCTGCTTGGTCCAGTGAGTCCCAGTGAAGCTCCTAACGTGGGGGTGGTCTTGGGGCCCCCCACAGCAGAGGTGCTGTGAGGTGACACAACTGTTCATGAAGGTGTCCTGCAGGTGGTGGCAGCACAAGTCACCTGACACAGCATGCTCCAGAGGGGATCGTGCTCAGGAGGAAAAACAGCAGCGGTGGGATTAGAAGTGTGGTGGGGGTCTCACAGAGAAGATGATGCTTGAGTAAAGGCCAGTGGGGTGAAGGAGCGAGCCCAGGGGGACACCTCAGGGAGAGCATTTCAGGCAGAAGGAGCAGGGTGTGCAAAGTCCCCGATGGGGGTGAGACCAGTGTCAACAGGGGCGAGTGGAGTGAGGTGGTTTCAGAGAATGACAGGGACCAGGTCACCTGGATGTCATGGGGCCTCCAGCTTTTACCCTGAGCCAGACGGGAAGCCTCTGAGGTGTTCCTGCCGAGACGGGCACTGACCTGGCCCTCAGCAGGCGCGCTGTGGCAGTGCTGCCGGAGACGGCGTGCGGCAGAGTGAAGGCGCAGTGGCCGAAGCCGGCCGGCCAGAGGCGCAGTGACAGTGCCGGCGGACCAGGATGGCTGCGAGGTCAGGTCTGGGGTGGAAACGGGGGAGGTGGCAGATTCCGGGTACACTCAGAAGGGAGCCAGGAGGATTTGCTGAGCGGAGGCATCCGTGAGATGTGAGACGTCAGAGAGGAGTTGAGGCAACTCCCAGCTTTTCGGCAGAGCTTCTGCACAGAGGGGCGGCCAGCAGCCGGGTGAGGATGCCACAGTGTGTGAGCACGGCCGGTCGTGGGCTGTTCCCATTTCCAGACTGTGAAGCTGGATCCCAAGACACAGAGGAGTGAGGGCGGAATTCTTCCTGCCCCAGAGCTTTGTTGTAGCTCCCTCATAACCTGTGCATTGGAATTTTAATACAAAGAAAAAAATACCAGGAGACCAGAAAATCAAGAAACAAAAGCTGAAATCTGTTGCTAATCTTTGCAATAAAGAACGCGTGTTGGTAGGTGTGTGGCCCTGCGGGGTGCGGGGATATGTCTGTGTTATGCCATTTTGGTGACCGAGACATTCCAGGTGCATAGTGGAGGCAGCATGTAGAATTTGATAAACCCCCGTGACAGTAACTGCCTTTGTACTCCACTGAACACGATTTTGGGAGGAAATACAGCACAGTGGTTCCTGGCATGGGATATAAAGTCAGAAGTTCTGTGTTTGATCTTCTGCCTCTTTTAGTTGTATGATGTGGGCAAAGCAGTTAACTTTTAAAATCTCAGTGTTCTCATCTGTAAAATGGGCACAATAACAAATGATGAGGGTGTGGTAAAATTGTTGAGATGATCGAATGAGATGAGAGGTATATAAAGCACCAAACCAGTGTTTTCGACACATTGAAATCACTCAGTCAACGTTAGCTATGAGGTGGTGATTGGAGTCCCCACGGCGAGGAGGCGGGCTTGGAGGGCAGATGTGAGTGCAGGAAACAGGATGCGCAAGCCTTGCGATGCGGCGAGTGTGTAGGAGCTCCTCGATTTTTCTCCTTGCCCTGCTCTGGGAGATGGGAAAAGCCTTTTGGTCCACATCTGTCTGAGCCACAGCCAAGACACAGCAGTCTCCCGAAAAGGCTTCTCATTCACCCCTCTCTTTTTAAAGCTCTAATTTTTCTTTCCCAGTGTGCCCTTCCCCTCCGCATATGGGAGAGTTGTTGATCATCCTGGGCGTCGAAGCTTCCAGAGCCAGCTGGTTTTGCAGCAGCCCCAGGCTTGGACCTGTCCGCTGGCCGGGTGACACCCTCCTGTCCCTCTCCGCTGAGGTGGCCCTGGCAATCCGGACTCTCTCACAGACACCACTGGTAAGAAACTAGCCCAAAAGAATAACGACGACTGCAATGTCCTTCAGGGTACAGCAACCGGCCTCTCGCCGGCATCCGATTGCCGGTGTCCGATTCCTAAATAGCTCTGGGTTTCTCCCTGCTCAGTCTTTATTACCGTTGTCTGTGTCAGCGTTTTCAGCCTCAGCACCGTGGATGTTTTGAGCCCGACGACGCTTCGTTATGGGGCTGTCCTGCGCATTGTAGGACGTTTGGCAGCATCCCGGCCTTGACCCATTACATGCCAGCAGCAGCCACTGCCCTGTTGTGACGACCAAAAATGTCTCCAGACATCTCCAGACATTTCCTGGGTGGCAACATTGCTCTCGTGTCAAGAACCTCTGGTCTACATTGAAACCCTCATGGTTTGACCTGGAGACTTCAGTAACTCCTGACTCCCCGACTCCTCCTGAGCCCCTCCAACCCATCCTCCCTGCTTTTGCTGGAATGCACATCTGACCATGTCCCCTTCCCCCTCTGGTAGGTTCCAGTTGCCTATTGGATAAAATGTAAACTATTTAACGTGGCATCGAAAAGCTCTTGCAGTCCGACCCCAGTCTTCCTTCCATTCCAGGACACCCCACACCCTAACTCCCCGCCTGGAGACAGAGCCTGGGGCCACCTGGCCTTTGCCTGCCTGGTTCCCTTTCTGAAAAAGGCTCTCTCCCCTTGTTCACCGAACGGGCTCTCCATTTAAGGCTCGGCACTAAAGCCGCTCCTTCAGCCTCCCACGTCCCCCGAGTAGCTGTCTCAGTCTCGCTAGTTCCAGGGCGCTTGTGTGTGGCTTTGTAACTGTCGTTCACAAGTCTGTGTCCTCTACTGCTTCCTTGAGGGCAGGGACTCTATCTCAATTATTCAGATACGCCGAGACCAACACAGCACACGGCACACAGTGGGTGCTCATTCTTTGTTTTTGAGTGAATGAATAAACAGAGGACGTGGACAAGGATAGAAGAGGTGTTAGGTACCTACACATCAGAAAAGTTTTGTTTTCATTTCCGTGTGACATTTTAAGAAAAAACATGCCAGGTGGTGTGGTTTCAACCAGGTTACCATTAAGATGGCCACACGGACGGTTACAGGGTGATCTCTAAGGATGCCATCAACTCTCGACTGGAGGGAAGAGTCTTTATACAACAGAAGTAGAGACCCTGTGGTTGTCATCCTGTGCCACCTTGTGGCCACCTTGCCACTTATCACCAAACTCCACTTCTCTTAATCCCTTTGTATCTCTTGCCTTTGAAAGTCAACGTCGCTTGTGTTGTGCCCACAGCGTTGCTTAATGTCAGTGGTGGATCTCAGGACACTGAATTCTTTGGCCTGTCCTTGGCTGCATGGAAGGGTTGGGCTGTGGAACACTGGGAGCTGTGCGGGAGAGAGGCGGGAGCAGAAGAGGTTTTCCCATATTTCTTCCTCGGCTGCTAACATACTCACAGAGGAGCCATTGTTGAGCAGTTCCATTAAGGAGCGCTAGCCTGCCCTTTCCCGCACCCTTCTGCGATGCCATTTCATAGAGTTCTCAGGCCAAGGGTAGCTGGGAGTGGCTTGAGTCAGCCCTGGCTCCTGGCCACGCGGCCGTGGGCTCTCCCAGGGCCCCACACTCAGAAGGGCCCTGCACTCGGTGTAACGCTCTCCTGTTGCGGTCTGTAGATTCTTAACTTTTGAACAAGAGGATCCGCACTTTCATTTTGTACTAGTCTCAGCAGCGGATGTAGCTCATCCTGGCTTGGGTTGAGAAGGCCAGGGCGGGGAGGGCAGGGGACAGGGTGGAGGGCAGGGAGGCCAGCCCTCGCAGGGAGCGGGTTAGCTTCACCGGGTTGATAGGATGAGGGCTGGGGCTGAGTTGCAGAAGGACCAGGGCAGGTATTAGCAGGCGTCGGGAAGAGAGGCCCCAGGCACCTTGGTGGCAGCAGGAAAGAGGTGACAGTTTACAGGCCAGAGTCTCCAATGTCCGGTTGTGGGCTCCGATTCCCGGATGTGCGCTTTAGGCCCCTTCCTCTTACACAAGTATAATCTGCAGAAGGAATGAGTGCCAGCAAGGGGTAATTTCTCTAAAAGCAAATGTCCCTTTGTGGTGACACCGCACCTGGGTCTGGAGGGAGGTTGAGGACTAAAGGGTAAGACCGAAGGGCTGGTTGACATTTGCGTCCTGTTCCAGCTCTCAGAGGCAGGGCTGGCGGGAAGCCCTCGGGCGATTTGAAAATCCACTCTCCAGTCCGCCCCCAGTGCCCCGAAAACGCAGAAGAGCCTGGAGGGCCCCTGCCACTGCAGCTGTACCCCAAGGGCTCTCTCTCTAGCTTAGGGACTTATCTATTATTTATTTTTTGCTAAAAGCTGTGGGATTTTATAAATAGCAAGAAAAAGAAAAACCATATTATCATGCATTCCCCACATGAGAAGAGGGAGGCATGAGGCCCAGGCAAGCGGCTGGGATACAGAAACAGCCCCAGAATCAGGGTTCCCGGGCCAGAGGAGCTGGCCTCGGAGACCGTGTCGCGATGCCACCGCGGGAGCTGCGTGTGTGCTCCTCAAGCTCCGCCCTCGCTCTCGGTCTGATTCGTGCTCTACCAGGAGTTGGCCAAGTTTGGCTCTGCAAGTTCCAGCCTGTGTTAGCCATGGTAAGGGAAACTGAGGCGAGGCGCTGTGCCCTGTGTCCCTGTGGAAGGGAGGCGGGCCTGGGGGCGGTGGGTTTAATGAGCCCTCAAGCCCTGGGAGAAGTTTATCCTGGTGAAGCAGCAGCCCAGGCCCAGTCGGAGCAGGCTCCAAAGCCACAGAGAAGGGAAAACTGAGACGATGTCCTAGTCGTACCTCTGGAGCTCACACGGGGCATGAAACTGGCTTCCGTGGCTGACACGGACTGGCTGATCACGCTACAGATCTGTGTTACATGCTCTAGGTATGTTATCCCATTTCATCTTCCCAACGTCCTCTGAGAAAGGCATTTTCCAGATGAGGAAACTGTCCCTGAAACATCCAATCATGTGTACAAGACCCCAACACAGGTCCAGGTCCTGGGCCAGCCCCACCCAGGCTCCCTGGAGAAGCATCCCATTTTCTAACCTGTCAGTGTAGGTGTCTGGCTGAGCCCTTGCTCCGGCCTGTTCCTAAGTGGTTTTCCAGCACACTGGGGATATGAGCCAGTGAGGGCTCAAGCTCTCTGAGCACGGCGGGCCTGCTGCCTGGCTGGAGAAGGCAAATGTTTTATTCTACTCTTGTGGGCAGGGCTGTGGGGTCATGGGGCTGCCGGCGCTGCACTGGTGCCCTTTTTGGATGCGTGTCTCCAGCACGAAAGCCCCTCGCCGCCGGGGTTTAATGGTGCAAGAGAAGGAATGCCTGGTGGTTTCAGATGTTCAGAAGGTTCCTCACTCAAACTGGCCTGCTGGACTTTCTCCAGGTACCCTGAGGCATGGCTTCACATATGAGTGAGATCATGTGGTATCTGTATTTCTGTGTCTAGCTTATTACACTTAAGATAATGTTCTCTGGGTTTATCTTGTAGTCAAAAATGACAGGATTTCATTCTTTTTTAATGGATGAATAGTATTTCATTGTGATATATACCACATTTTCTTTACCCATTTATCCATTCACGGACACTTGGGTTGATTCCATATTTTGACTATTATGAGCTGAATAGTGCTGCAATGAACATGGGAGTGCAGGCCTGCCTGCACTTTGACATACTGATTCATTTCCTTTGGACATATACCCAATAGTGGGGATTGCCAGATCAAATGGTAGTTCTACTTTTAATTTTTTGAGGGACCACCATACTGTTTTCCATAATGGATGTGCTAATTTACCATCTCATCAACAGTGTGTAAGGGTACACTTTTCTCCATATTTTTGCCAGTATTTGTTATCTCATCTTCTTGATAATGGCCATTCTAATAGGAGTGAGGTGATATTCCATATAGTTTTAGTTTGTATTTCCCTGGTGTTCAGTGAAGTTGAACAATTTTTCATACACCTGTTGGCCATTTGTATGTCTCTTTTGAGAAATGTTTATTCAGGTCTTTTGTCCATTTTTTGATTGGGTTACTTGGTTTTTTGCTATTGAGTTGTTTGAGTTCCTTATATATTTTGGATGTTAACCCCTTGTCAGATATATAGTTTGCAAATATTTTCTCTCATTCTGTAGGTTGCCTTTTTGCTCTGTTGATTGTTTGCTTTGCTGTGCAGAAGGTTTTTAGTTTGATATGATCCCATTTCTCTATTTTTGCTTTTGTCGCTTGTGCTTTTGAGGTCTTATCAAAAAATTCTTGCCCAGACCAATGTCATGGAGCTTTCCTCTATATTTTCTTCTAGTAGTTTCATAGTTTTGGGTCTTACATTGAAGTCTTTAATCCATTTTGAGTTGATTTTTGTGTATGGTGAGATATAGGGGTCTAATTTCTTCTGCCTGTGAATATCTAGTTTTCCCACCATCATTTATTGAAGAGACTGCCCTTTCTCCCTTGTGTGTTCTTGTTACCTTTGTTGAAAATCAGTTGGCTATAAATGTATGGATTTATTTCTGGGCTTTCTATTCTATTCCATTGGTCTATGTGTCTGTTTTTATACCAGTACCATGCTGTTTTGGTTCCTAGACCTTTCAGTATATTTTGAAGTCACATAGTTTGATGCCTCTAGCTTTATTCTTTTTGCTGAAGATTGGTTCAGCTATTTGGGGTCTTTTGTGGTTTCATACAAATTTTAGGATTGATTTTTTCTATTTCTGCGAAGAATGTCATTGGCATTTTGTTATGCTTTGCTTTTTAAAGTTAAATAGATTCTCTTTCAGTTCAAATTTTTAATGTTTAAAATAATTGATTCTAAGGAACTGAAATTTTCACTTGTTAGCTTATTGCGATGGAGAAGTCTGAAAAGAGTCAAGGATGAGTATCCAGTGAGGCATTGTCATGGGCTGAATTGTGTCCCCCAAATCCATATGTTGAAGTGCTGCTTCGAGTACCTAAGAATATATTTGGAGAGAGGTCTATAAAGGTCTATAAAGGTCTATAAAGAGGTAACTAAATTCAAATGAGGTCATTAGGGTGGACCCTGACCCAATATGACTGGTGTTCTTATGAGAAGAAGCAATTAGAACACAGACACCCAGAGAGGGACGACCATGTGAGGACACAGGGAGAAGATGGCCACCTGCAAACCAAGGAGAGAGACCTCAGGAGGAACCAATACTGCAGATGCCTTGATCTCAGGCTTCCAGCCTCCAGAGCTGTGAGAAATTAATGTCTGCTATCTAAGCTTCCCTGTCGGTGATACTTTGTTCTGGCAACCCTAGCAAACCAATACAGGCACCAACCAAACAGCCAGCTGTCACGGTCTCATGGAATTAAGGCTCAGATGAAAGGACCTGACAGGAAGCCAGGAGGAAGGGGAAATGGGAGCAGGTACATGACACTCAAATCTCTGCCCTTCCCACCGCATTGGCCAGGCCAGTGCCTGGGCTTCAGGTTGCAATTCACCACCTGTGCATTTAGGGGCATACGTTTGCTGCCTTGGCTGCCTCTGAGGGCTAAGTTAAGTTTACAAACACTTATGTGGCAAAGATGAGTTGGTGAAGAATGAGCCAGCTGGGATGTTGAGATTGACAGAAGGGTCAACATGACTCACCCAGACTGGAATCCTGGGACCTGCTCAGTTGGCAGGTCCAGGAGTTTTCTTCAGTATGTCTTTCCCCTCAGTCCATCTTGATCACATGTTGAGCCTCTAGGAAACTAGGCTGGGTCTGGTTAGCTGATCAAGAAATTATTGTGTTTTTCCATTTCTGGGAAAAATGTGCATAATGCATTTGTGTGTCTGTCTATCTATCCATTTGTCTATCTGTCACTACTAGAAGGAATTGTACAAAAATATTAACAATGGTTATCTCTGGAGTGTGAAATTATGGATAATTTTTGTCTTGTTATACTTTTCCATATTTTCCAATTTTCTCCAGTGGACATGTATTATGTATTTTTATCATCAGAAAGAAGCAACAAAAAGTCTACAACAAAAAACACTGTGATCAAAAAGCCCAAGTTCTTGATGAATAGATGACTCTGAAAAAAAGATAAATATTAAACGGCAAAGACAGGAAGAACTTATATCAGAATATTCTTCACAGTTGTTGCTGGATTGTTAACCTCTTTAGGCTCTAGATTGGCTGAGGATGAGAAAATTTAGAAACCTCAAGACCTGCCTTGGAGCCAGTTTGACAGTGAAAGTCATGACCCCAAGCCCAGAGCGCAGCAAAGTCTTTGTGCTGAGGGGAACAGGGTATATACACCCCAGAGAAACAAGCAGCTCATTATTCTCTTCCCTGGCAGCCTGTTAAAGCTTCTCAGACACTGGACTAAATTCTGCCCTTCCTCCAAGGAGAAGTGGACTTCCATGTCCTCTAACAGTAACCAAAATAAGTTATGAATAGAAGCCAACAGCTCTTCTCACGGAGTGGGCAGCGGAGAGTTGCTACTTGTCTGCCCTCCGTGCTCAGGTCAGTTTTCAGAACAAAGCAGATTTCTCACTCCACTCGGAATGCAAAGAGACCAAGGTTTTGCTGGCCAAGGGCCAACTGCAGCATTATTTAACAAGTTCCCTCATCCTTTTATTCCACAGTCGTGTATCAAGAGGTAAGTATCAGACGCTGACCTTGTGCAGGCACTGTGCTAAGTGATTCACATACATATTTTATTTACTCCTCACTCCGGTCCCGAGGATCATCACATTACATACAAAGATACCAGAACCAGGATCTCAACCCCTCCGGCACTGGCTCCAAAGCTGTGCTCCTCTACCACCCTGTCCCGCCCTCACTGTGGAGATGCAGACATGAAAAGCCCTGGTTTTGCCCTAGGGGTGTGGACCGGAGTGAGGAGAGCCAGATCTGTGAACAAGTGAGGGTCATGGCCAGGCATGGAGGAGGGAGTGGTCCACTTGCCCAGGGTGGGGCAGTGGTTTTCAAAAGGCTTCCTAGAGGGGTGGACTTTGTACTGGGTCTTGTGGGTCTGACAAGGGCAACTGATTGCGAGGGGAACAGATGCTTGGAGTGAGGAGGTTATTTCAGCCCAAAGGAGCGACATTAGCAGCAGGTTCAAAGGCACAAAGCCTGGATCCACCGTGAGGAAAGGGGCGGGTAAGCTGATTGCACGTATTCACATGATGGAATATTACTAAGCAATGAGAAGGAACACACTGATAGCAAGACAGGCAGCAAGGACGAGTCTCCATGACATTGTGCCAAGGCAGAGAAACCAGATTCAAAAGCAAAGGTCTGTATTCCTCCATTTACAGGAAGTTCTGAACAGTGGCTGTCTCTGGGGGTGGGGTTGAGAGTGGGAACTGACTGGGAAGGGCCATGAGGGAGCTTTCTGGAGGTGATGGTCATGATCTATGTCACGACAGGAGTCGGAGTCACACAAGTGTATGCATTTGCACAAACTTGTTAAATGGTGCACGTGGTAAGCTGAATAATGGCTCCCAAGGTCCTGCCGCATGGAACCTGTGAATATGTCCATTCACGTGGTGGAAGGGGACTCTACAGATGTGATTAAGCTGAGGATCTTGAAGTGGAGAGTTATCGGGTCTTACCCAGATGGGCCTCATGTAATCACAGTGCTTAGAAGAAGAAGGTGGGAGACCAGAGTGAGTAGTAGGAGATGTAACTATGGAAGCAAGAGGTTGGCGTGATGTGAGGAAGCGGTCATGAACCAAGGAATGCTCCAGAAGATGAAAAAGGCAAGGAAATGGACTGTCCCCTCCAAAGGAACGCACCCTGTTGACAACTTGACTTTGGCCCAGTCAGACGGATTCTGGACTTCTAAGAGAATAAATCTGTGCCATTTTATGCCCCTAAGTATGTGGTGATTTGTTACAGTGGCAGGAATACTAATATATTACACCTCAGATTTGTGCATTTCATTGTTTTACCTCAAAGCAAAAAACAAACAAACAAACAAACACTGAAAACAAACCTGGGATTCGAGTTAATGACATGCATGCTGAAGTATCGCGGTCTAAGTGTGCAGATGTTCACAACTTACTTTGAAATGCATAACAATGGATAAAGGGATGGCTAAGTGAATAGATATGTGCTAAACATGCAAAATGTTAATTGTAGAGCCTAGAGACATGGGTATTCCCCGTAAGCTTTTGTCAATTTTATGTTTGAAAATTTTCATAGTCAAATGTTGGGGGTGAAGGGCAGAGCCTGCCCCTCGGTGGCGCGGTTAGGCCTGTGCGCAGTTCTGCACAGAGGACTTGTCTGTTTTGGGGAAAAGTTGGCATGGCCAGTGAGGGCGCCGCAGAGGTAGGGAAGGGGATGCGGAGGGGAAGCTTTAATGAAGGGCGACGGAACAGGATTTGCATTTTCTACTCCCACTGCACAAGCCATACCCCAGATCGAATTTTTGGGACAGCCGCTTGCTTGATTTGAAATGCAGGTCATTTGCAGTGGAGTTAGGAGTTAATTCGGCATTAGCCAAAGCGGTTCCTCCTCTGTGTTGGCTTCCTCATTGGTAGGTGGGGGCAAAGCCAGAGGCTCTTTCAGCAGCAGAGACAGACCCAGCGGACAGTTCATGAGCAAAGCGCAGTTAATTCCACTCTTATCTTTAAGGACTGCCTGTTCTTGGGGGTAAACTACAGGAAGAAAAAAAACAATATAAAACCCTTGTATAGACTGAGTAACTGAGATGTTTATTCAGTGAAATGATTAAAAGAAAGCCCAGAATCAGGAGTCAGAGCGTCTGGATTGAATCCAGGTGGTGAATTTACCATCTCAGTTACGACATTTTCTAGCTGTGTGGCCTTGGGCAAGTTAGTTTTCTAGTTGGGAAATGGGGATAACACTGGTCAGGGCCCCATAGGGTGCCAGGAGGATTGTGATAAATGAGGTCAAAGTATTCACCATCAGGTACCTGGTACAGTGCCCGGCACGTAGTCAGTGCTCAAGAAATACGCAACATTTATCATTACTGTTCACTGACCTACTTCTCAACAAAGAGCAGGGGCGTAGAAGCTTCTCTGTACTCTGGGCTTCTGCCACTCTTCCAATGTCTTGAAAATGATTATTAAATGCGTATCTTCAGTCTAGATGATTCTGTGCTTCAGACCCATGTCCCCAGGTTCCTCGTAAGCATTTTTAGTTACCTAGCTTGCGGGCACCTCAAGCTCAACAAATGCCAAGCAGAACATACTGCTCCACAGATTTCTGTGCCTCTCTTATCACTGGGAATCCAGCCATCGTCCACCAGGGCATCTGGAAGTCCTGCCACACTGGCATTTCTTCCCCTCCCAGCCACACCCACTGCCCGGCAAGTTCTGTTTCCTGAGGATTTCCTTCATCTCTCTTTCGCGCTCCACTCCCCCTGCTATTGTTTTGGTTCAAGCTTTCATTATCATTTTCCTAAATTCCTGCAGTAGACCCCTACTGGCCTTCCTGCTCCCACACTTGCCTCCTCCAACTGTCTATCTCTGCGAGAAACTTTCTGCAGTGAGAATCTGACCACTTGCTGCGATGCCCACATCCTCCAGGGGACCCTCACTGGGCTGTGCTGACTCTTGTGTACTTCTGTGGTCCGATCTTGCATCAGTCTGAGCAATGCCTGGCCACCTATGTTCCTTCTTATCTCTGCACACATTGCTCTGCCTGGAACATTCTGCACGCCCCCACCCCACCCCAACCTTTGCCTGGCTGCCGCTGACTCTCTGCTGCCTCTCTTGATCACTCCCTCCCTGGGCTGTGCCCCGACCTGGCACCCATCTCCATCACAGCCCTCGCCACCCGGTGTATGGGTGGACTGTGACCTCTGCCTCTCACGTCTGCATCCGCAGCGCTTAGCTGAACAGCTGGCACGTCACAGGGACTATGTCTGTTTTATGAGTGGAGTTGAATCCAGGCTCAAAGGGGAATAAAACTGAAGAAAAAGAAAATTCAGTATGTCAGTTATGGTCCTGTTAGGAAACAGATGGCCATCTCAGAAAGGGAGACAATGAGAGTTTAAACAAGGACCTGCTTATAAAGATGAGGAAGCGCAAGGAAATCCCAAGAGATGGAGAAGTGCCCTGAGGCCAGCAGCAGTTGGAAGCCATTTCCACTCCTGGGCGAGAAGTGATTTCTAGAACGGAGAGACTTATGGGACAGAGCCGCCTGACAAGATCAGCGGCCTTTGTAGAACAGTGCCATGCCACACTCTGGCTGGCACAGAAGAAGCTGGGGAAACAGACATTTTAATCTTATTCACCTGCCAGGGCAACCTATGGGCTGAATCCAACTCCATGCCTATTGATGAAGTCCGGAAAGGCCAGCCTGCCAGGGCACGGGGCAGGGGGAGAAGGGTGGAAAGTGGGTCTGCAGGGGAAAGAAAAGCATCCGCACACCCACAGATCCTGGTTTCCTGCCCATGGACTGGGTCCCGGCCAGTCTGAGCATGGAGGATGGACATTGCACACGTGAGTGAGAACACAGCATCCCCTCTCTCCTGGCTTCACTTATTCAAGCAGAAACGCAATGCAAGTAAGGAAGTTGGGACACACTCTTGCTCTGGCACACCAGAGTCACAGGGACCCCCCAGAGACACTTTCCAGCTCTCCTTGCCATTCTGTTTATTTCACGGAGAACTCTCCATGGTGAGGTGAGCTGGAATTCTTTTCTGAAATGACAAGAAAGCCGGGACTAGGTTCTCAGAGCAGTCAAACTCAGGAGTAAACGTCAGGTTCCTTTCTCTTATTTTTGTCTTCAGGATGGGCCACATGCTCTGTTAGGAAGAAGGCTCAGAGACCAAGGCTCTAGGGTAGAACCTACTTGGTTTCCACATCCTCTATTCTGAGTACCCAAACCCACTCCATACACTCTGTTTTCTGGCAGAAAACATCAGGTCCAGAATCATGGGCAAGACTGGCCTGAAGAAAGTGTGGAATCCCAAAGGAATTCTGTGCCACCTGTCATCCAGCAGTTCCCTTTCCCAGGTAACCGCATGACAGTAAAGCCTCACTCCGTTCTGAGGAGGCAAACACAACTAGCTTGACCCAGGAGTTAGGTCGAGCTGGGTAACGTTTGAAGAGACCCATTAGCTATGGCTGTGGTCATACACCCCCGGGATGTGGACCCCTACTGGTCTGTGGCCTGTTAGGAACTGGGCCGCACAGCGGGGGGTGAGTGGCAGGTGAGAGAGCGGAGCTTCATCTGTATTTACAGTTGCTCCCCATTGCTCACATCACTGCCTGAGCTCCGCTTCCTGTTAGATCAGTGGGGTCATTAGATTCTCATAGGAGGGACAACCCTACTGTAAACCGTGCATGCGAGGGACCTAGGTTGAGCGCTCCTTATGAGAATCTAATGCCTGATGATCTAAGGTGGAGCTGAGGTGGTGATGCTAGCACTGGGGAGCAACAGCAAATACAAATTATCATTAGCAGAGAAGTCTGACTGCACAGATACCACAAATCAATTGCTTGCAGACTCATATCAAAACCCTATCAGTGAGTGGCAAGTGACTATTAATCTGCATCTGGTGGCAGGCTTTACAGTGGCAAGTGAGTTGATGTGCTTCAATTGTACAGCTGCATTTGGTGGCAGGCTTTAAGTCAGAATGTGACATTTATTTTAGTCCTCGTGTGTCCTGCCCATTATTTTCCATCCTCGCCTCTTTCCCGCACTGCGCGCTTGTCTCAGTCACAGTGTGGATAAGCTCACAGCTAACTCTAGCAAAAATGAGTAAAAAACAAACGTCGCTGGAGAGCTTCTTTGAAAAGAGGAAAGATCCAATGATGAGACAGCAGAGGACGCTAAGACTGCCTGCAAAATGAAAGTTGCATTTAAATGAAAATACCGAGTTCTACTTAAATTACGGGTTCATTGCAACAGGTGCTTCACATTCTCCAAGCCCACTTTGTGTAATATGTGGTGACCGGCTATCCAACGAAGCCAGGAAACCTTCAAAACTACTTTGCCACATAGAGACCAAGCACCCTGCATTAAAAGACAAGTCTTTGGAGTTTTTTTTAAAAATGTGAACATGAAGAACAGAAGCAATTATCGAAGGACACCACTTCCTCAAATGGTGTCTGCACTGAGAGCATAATTCTTAGTGGCTAACTGCATGGCTAAAAGATCCTGCCTGCTGCTAAGGCTGTTTGCTATGAACTTTTAGGAGAGGCTGCAGTCAGAAAGTGGCACGTATTCCTCTTTCAGCTAGCACCAAACTAGATGAATTGATGAGATAGCAGAGGATACTGAAGCACAACTGTTAGAAAGGATTAATGAATCACCGTGGTACCCAATCCAGCTAGACGAGTCTACCAATGTTGACAACAAAGCAACAATGCTTCTTTTTGTGTGATACATTTTTAAGGAGGATGTGAATTAAATGCTGTGTGTCCTTTTGTTGCCAATCAACACCACGGCTGCAGAACTATTCAAGTCTTTTAATGATTATATATAAGGAAAACTGAATTGGTCATTTTGTGAAGGTATATGCACCGACAGAGTGGCTGCCATGACTGGGTGGCTTTCTGGTTTCACTGCTCAGGTCAAGGAGATCACTTCCGAATGTGAGTCTACGCACTGTGTCATTCACAGAGAAATGCTGGCTAGCCGAAAAATGTCACCTGAACTAAATAAACA
>CAUYSK010069861.1:0-14085 GCA_963575035.1 Avahi laniger
GACCAGCCTGAGCAAGAGCAAGACCCCGTCTCTACTAAAATTAGAAAGAAATTAATTGGACAACTAAAAATATATAGAAAAAATTAGCCGGGCATGGTGTCGCATGCTTGTAGTCCCAAGCTACTCGGGAGGCTGAGACAGAAGGATTGCTTGAGCCCAGGAGTTTGAGGTTGCTGTGAGCCAGGCTGACGCCATGGCACTCACTCTAGCCCCGGCAAAACCGTGATACTCTGTATAAAAAAAAAAAAAAAAAACGGCGGTGAAAAGGTTGCTCGTTAGTGCCCTAGCCCAACATCCTCATTTTTTTTAAGTGAGGAAACTGAGGCCCAGATGGGCAGCAAAATGTCTGCATAGCCGGCCAGAAGCAGGTCTGTGCCTGACAGCCTGGCGGGCCCACTCCCGGCCTCCCCAGGAAGGCAGCCCCCTGCCAACCTTCCTCCTGCCTTCAACCGGCAGGTCAGGGCGCCAAGTACTGCAGGTGCAGAAGAAACAGAGTCCCGGCCTGAAGGGGACCAGAGGCGCAGCCAGACAGAGAACAGTGTGTTGTCACGCTGAGCTCTTCCCTGGCACATGCTCTGGTTGCATCCATTTGCTTTCATGTGCAGCACCTCATTTTGTCCTCATCAAACCCCTGTGATGCTGGCTGAGTAAACAGTGGGTGGAGTGGAACTGCTGCTGTTTACTCAAGGCCCACGGGGGCTCAAGGTTCAAGTTCAGAGGGACTCAAGCCTTTGGACAGGAGAGGAACGTGCAGCATGCTGAGATTACAACATTGTTTCCTATGGGAAATGGGACCTGAGTTCCAAAAAATCTTACACACTTCTGGATCAGAACCTGCTGGGGGCTGCCAGGAAGAAAGGAGGCTGGCAAGGTCAAGCGGATGCAGCCGTCCTCTTGGCAGGCAACGGCCTTCACAGGTTTTATATCACAATTGCTCATCTATTTTGGTGAGATGATAATAATCTGGTTATGCTTTCTTAAAAAGAATACTTATCTTTTAGAGTTTTTTGTTTTTTTGTTTTGGGACAGAGTCTCACTCTGTTGCCCTGAGTAGAGTGCCATGGTGTCAGCCTAGCTCACAGCAACCTGGAACTCCTGGACTCGAGTGATCCTCCTGCCTCGGCCTCCCACGTAGCTGGGACTACAGGCATACACCACCATGCCCTGCTAATTTTTTCTATATTTTTAGTTGTCCAGCTAATTTCTTTCTATTTTTAGTAGAGATGGGGTCTCGCTCTTGCTCAGGCTGGTCTCAAACTCCTGTGTTCAAGCAAGCCTCCCACCTCAGCCTCCCAGAGTACTGGGATTACAGGTGTGAACCACTGTGCCTGGCCTTTTGGAGTTTTGTACTCAAGAATTTGTGGACAAAATGATAGTATTTTTGGATTTCTTCAAAGTAATCTCCAGGAATGAGGAAGGCGTGCAGACATACAACTTGGCCCTAGCTCCATAATCGTTGGACCTGAATTTTGATTGTATAAGCCTTTATTTACTATTCTCATTAGTTTTTTTAAAGGTTTGAATCTTTCATAAAAAGGTATTTTTAGAGTAAAAAAAGAGAAATCTCTTAGCGATAAATAAAAGCATTACATGTATTTTTTTTTTAAGTTTTCTTGTAGCCACAGCAGGCAGCTGCTACAGTATATTTGATTCACACTGGGGAAGAATTTGGAAAAAACAGGACTTCAGAAAGATTATTCTGGTTTCTGAGGCAGACACTGGGATGTTTTTGGCCCCAGGGAACTCAGGATCTGGCCTGGAGCCCCCGGGGGGCCTAGTTCTCTGGCTCTTTATTAATAGCGGCGGCCAAGTCGCCACGGGCAGCTGCAGTCCCGGCGAGCAGGGGACTGAGGGGACTGAGGCCGCCTTAGCGCGGCTGGAGGCATGCGCCGGCGTGGGCTCATTGCCGCCGTCCGGGAGCCCGGCCACCCGTGCATAAGCAAGCTCCCATCGACCGGGTCCACGCCCCTGCCCCGCCCGGCCTGCAGGTGGCAGCGAGGCAGCGAGCAGGGAGGAGCGCACGGTCAAGGCCGCAGAGCCCAGGAACAGACAGGGCGCTGCGCCAATCCCAGCGGGGCGCACGACGAGGCATGCAGTGAGGGAGGAAGTGACCTTGGGGCGGGGACCTGCGGGCGGCTAGGGTTCCTGGGAGAGAAGCGGAGGGCATTTGAGGACAGTCCAGCTTGCGTGGCATAAACTGCTGGAGGCACGCAGGTTCCGCAGGAGCGGCCGAGGCAGGTGCGGTGCAGCCGCGCGTCTGGCTGCCAAGGGTGCCCTGGCCCAGCCCGCCATTCTTTTCGGGCCATGAAATCTGCGGGGGTCGGGAGCCTGGGATCGCTCTCGGCCAGGAAAGAGCCAGCAGGGGAATGAACCCCCCCTAACTCCTTTTCCTTTTTTCCTTTTCTTTCTTTGTTCTTTCTTTTTGTTTTTTTTTTTTTCTTTTTAGAGACAGGGTCTTGCTTCCTCACCCGGCCAGGCCTGATCTTAGCTTACTGTTCACTGTAACCTCGGACTCCTTGGCCTCAAGCGATCCTCCTGCCTGGGCCTCCCAAACTGCTGGGATTACAGACCTGAGAAACGCCCAATTTCTAATCTCAAAGAAATGTAAATTAAGTGAGAAACTCTCCCTTCCCGCCCCTCCTTTTAGGATTGGCAAAGATTAAAATAATCCATAAAAGGAGACAAGACCCCACTCCATGCGCCAGTGGCTGTGGAAATTAATAAGCTTTTACGGATGGTAACTTGTCAAGTGGCACCAAAATGTCGCATGTGCCTTGTTATTTCACTTCCAGAGATCAATTCGACAGAACAATCAGGAGCTCAAAGAGGTACGTCGACGGTCAATGCAGCTTTTGTTTTTACCTGCAATGGTGAAAAAGGGGGCCCCCAATTTCCACTGGGGCCCGGGTAAATGGATCACAGATCCTCGGGGGCCTTCTCCGTCGTCCACAGAACTATTAACATGTCCCCCGCCTAGACCACGTGAAAACAGAAGTGTTGCAAACAGCATACATCCCACGCTTGGTTTGAAACAAGGAGGCTGGGGAATGCGCGGCAATGGTTAACCGCAGCGGTGGGGGCGGCGGAGGCGGGATCAAGGGAGAACTTTCATTTTCTCTTCTAAATCCTTTTGCGGTGACGACCTAATAGTACAGAGAGAAAAAGAGAGAGGCAAACATGTATTTTTCATAACCGGAAAGAGTAATTGACCTTTAGGGGAGCCAAGTCTTTGCTTATAAAATCGGCGCACTGATGGAGCACCTGCTGTATGCTCGAGCCTGGGAGCATTGCGGGCAAAGACGGGGGAGGAGCGCCTCGTCTCTCCGGGAGAGCGAAATCCGGGCGCCCCTTTCCCCGCAGCTGCCTGGGGCTACACCCCTGCCGTCCGCCGCCCTGCACTTCCCACTGCGGGCCCGCTCCCGGCACCTGCACAGGGTCTCTCGGTCACTCTGTCTGGGCTGGTCCAGCCGCTCTTTTGGCACCTATTTTGTTCTTCACGCTGGAATACTTACTTTATTAAATTTCACCAAAGCCCCGCAAGGGAGGCATTTTCACCCCTGCTAGATGAGGAGCAGTCACGCTGGGGATAAAGTCCGATTTGGGGGATGGGCTCTGGAGTCAGACCTAACAATGTTGGATCCAAAACTTGTTCAGCTGCGTAATCATGGGCAAGTTAATCATCCTTTACTTGGCCCGGGCTCCTCGTCTGTAAAAAGGGATGGAAGATGAATAGCACCAGCCAGGTAGGAGTGCCATGAGGACTGTGTGGGGCCATGCCATAAACCGCCGGCAGGAGCCAGGCACGGCGCTAGACGCTCTCATGGGCACCGTCTAAATGAGTTGACCCATTTTACAGGCAGGGAAACTGAGGCTCGTAGGGTGAGGAATCTCGTCCTACACCCCATCCTAGCAGAAGCCAAGGCTGCGCTCACCGGTGCGAGCCTCAGTTTCCCCTCCCGGGGCGCCCCGCTGATGCCCCGCCCCAACGCCCCGCCCCGTCCAGGGCCCGCCTCCGGGCCACCGCGCGCCAGGAGTGGCCCGCCCTCCGGCGCCTAGCCCCGCCCGCCTCAGCCAATCGACTGCGGGCGGCATCGGGTGCGCTCGGCCTCGCCCGCAGCCCTGTTGTCTCCGGCGCCCGCTCGCCTCGCTCACTCTGCTGCTGCCGCCACTGCCCCGCCGCCGCGCTTCCGTCGCTCACTCGGTAATGCCGGGCCCGGCCGCGCGCCGTGGGAAGGGCTGGCGGGCGCCGCCGTGCGGGGTGCAGTGGGCGGGGGGCGCGCGGGTGCTGCCGGGACCCGGGCCGGGTTGGGGGGCGCCGGGAGGAACCCCAGCATTGCCCTTGGACCGGGAGTTGGTGGAGAGCTCAAAACTGGGGCGGGCTGGGGGCTCTCCAGCCCCCCGGTGAATTGGGTCTGGGGGTCCTCCCGGAGGTCGGTCTGCCAGCGGTCGTGTCCCGCGCGGCAGCGGGAGGGATGCTCTGCCCTCTGGCCTTGGCAGGGCGCCTCTGGCCCGGGGCCAGTGGAGCCGCCGGCTTCCTTTCCCCACCCCTCAGTCCGCCTGGGACTGGATTGGGTCTGGGGTCTGCCCCAGGGTCTGTCTGACCGCGGGCGAGTCCCCTGCGGTGGCGAGAGAGAGGTCTCCAGCCCGGGGCTGGTAGGGCCGCCGACTCCTTTCCCGGTGCCATCCCAGCATTGGGTCTGGGGGTCCGCCCAGGGGTCGGTCTGCCAGCGGTCGTGTCCTGGGCGGCAGCGGGAGGGATGCTCGGCCCTCGGGATTGGGTAGGGCGCGGTCGACCCCTTCTCGCGCCCGCCCCCGCAGTGCAGCCGCGGGGACACACCCTTGGCGCGGCGACTCCTGCGCGGTGCGAGCGCCGCGGCGAGCGGGATGGGGTACCGGGCCAGTCCGGGCTGTAGCCCCCCCCACGCCCCCCGACGGCGCTGGCTCCAGGGCAGGTGGACGCCGAGAGTCTGCCCAAGGTCGCGCCCGGCGTCGAGACCGCGGGGCCGCGATGGGTGGCACCACATGATCAGGCCGGGTGAACTTGGCCTGCGGGCCCGACGGCGCGGTCCGGGCACTCTGGACAGCCCCCTGCTAAGAACCGCCGCTGTGCCAGCCAACAGCCGGCTTCGTCGGTTTTGTTGGGAAAGGCCGTGGCTCAGCGTCTTTATAATGTAAATCGGTGCTTGGCTTTCGTCAAAGCTGAAGGACAAAAAAGATGAGGGACTGATCTTACTTTTTTCCCAACTCAAGAGTTAAAAATCTCAAGTAATTACTAGGTTAAACACAGGACAAACTCAACGTTCCCAACGAAGGGCAGGCTTTCGGTTTCCCTCTGCTCCATGTATTAAAATATTAAGAGCAGATTTCAGAAGGAAGCTGGTAACTTTGTAAGTTACCGAGTAAAATCAAAATCAGTTTAACCTTTTGAAATGCGTATTTTGTTACACCATTCCACAGGGGTCCGGTTTCTGGTCATTCCAGATATTCAAGCATGTTTATTTCCTTCTAAGCCACAAACCAAATGAATAAAAAATGGCTGAACAGCGCTGGTCTTTCATTTAAACCAGCAGCATCCTCCCCCTTTCGAAATTATTTAAGGCCACCTGGCAGCAAGAGCGCAGCTGGAAGTGTAAGGACCTCGGCGCAGGTGAGATGGGTGCCTGCTGAGCCCAGTGAGGGTGCAGTTGTTCGTTGCCTTGGGGAGCATCAGCTTTCAGAGTTGGTTCTTTGGGTTGGTTTTGCCTCAGTACTGACAGCGCATGGGCTCTTTTTCGCTTGTAAATTACTGGTTTCTTTCCTGCGAAGCGTTGCTAGACTAGACCTTGCACTTGAACTCCATCTTTACAGTCGTTGGAATCAAACAGAAAAAAAGGGCCAGCTTTAGAAGTGCACATACTTTGTATCAAAGTGGCAGAAATTGGCATCATGCACAGGCCAAAATAGTCTTTCGAGTTTGTACTAAAAACAAACCGCCTAACCTGGAGGGGAAAGGATTAGACTGGGTCCCTTCCGCTGCTGCTGCTGCTGCGGCTCTTGGCCCCCGCCCCGGCCTAGCGGTCACCCAGCGGTCAAGCTTGGGCTCTGGGGAGTCCTGGGCAAGGGCCTGCGCTTACCCAACCTTGGCCCCGCGTGCTCATTCATAAAAACACCATTAATTTTTATCCGGGCTTCGCAGAGAACCCCGTTCCAGACGCGTCCTGGACTCTTGGGCGCAGTGCCTGCGCTTCTGGTCTACTGGATGTGGCATCTGTCATCAGACGCCCTGAGCTCCTAACTGTCCCCAAGGCAGAGCACCGCAGGGCCCGGCTTCCCACGGAGAAGCGCGTTGCATTGCGCCCGCTGTCGCCGGGGTGGCCGCCGCGACGCGCGCCAGCTAGCTGCATAAGGCCTCTGTGGGTACGGCGGGTGGAACAGGATCTGAACGCCCGGGACGCGCGGGGGCGGGGCCCCCGCTGACCTTTCCCCTACTTTTCTGCGCCGTCACGTGACTCCCGCCCAGGGGTGGGGAAGGGGCGGGGCGCGGAGCTGCGGCGGCGGGACGCGTTCCAAGCCAGCAATTAAAAATGCTGCCTGCAGTCTAGAGGCGGGGGAAGGTAGTGGCGGTGGGAGGCGGAAACGGGCGCCCGCTCAGGCCCAGGGCTGCTTCTGCACTTTGATCGTTTGCATTTTTTCCTTTGTTGGAAAAAATGTTTAGTCACTGCGCATGGTTATTATTGGCAGGCCACAGTTGTACTGCTGGGGGAAGCCTGAACTTGAATTCCGGAAGAATTGGTGCTTTGAGAATTCAAGATTGTATGTTGGAAAGCCTGTTTGAGACCGTCCCTCTCGCACTTCAGTGAGGCCTCAGCTGTCTTAGAACGGCTAATGCCAGTGTCGTTCTTTGTGAGGACCTTTTTCTTGGTTTGTTTTAAAAATAAGCGATACTAGCACACCGTGCAGAGTTAGAAAGGAACGCTTGAGCATACAAAGCAGTCGGCCTCGCTAGCCTCCCCTCTCCAGACGCCACCACTGTGAGTTTCTTTGATGATTTTGGAACTAGTCTGGGTTGTACGGGGCATGTTTTTTAAAAAATCTATTAACACAAATAAAAAATATTTTCTGCTTGTTGATTTCAAGTACTTGTTGCCTTTTGTAAACTTCAGCTTTTACCCCATGCAAATATTAGGTGAACTTTGGGTCCCCAGCAGGCCCTGGGCTGAGGCCAGCTTGCCCTGTTGGGGTAAGGTGACAGCCTCCCTTCTGAGGAATGTCTACCTTTGCCTTTCTCTTGTGTGGGTAGAAGCTAGTAATGAAAGAAACTGCTGCAGAGTGAGGTGTGCCTCTCCACCGGAGTGTACGGTAAGGTCACTGTCACCTTGGGGGGTGGGGAAGTAGGGTGGCCACCCCTGTGCTTGCTGAGGGTCACTGGCTAGTCACAGGGGGTGCTTCAGGTAAAAAGGAAAGGAGTGTTCCGCACCGTTGATGCTGGTGGTGTGTGGTCCATCCCAGGAACCTGAGTGTCGTCCCACGTGCTTCCCATTCCCTGAGCCCCCACGTGCATGCAGCTGGTGCGGAGTCCTGCTCCTTACCTTCCTAAATTGCTCTTAAACTTGCCTTCCTCACGTGCCCCATGGCCCGGAGCAGGTGTTCGGATATATGCTGAAGGAATGACAGAATGGGGGCGGCCCTCTTTCTCCCGAGGGTTGCTGCAGCCTCCTGACGTGGTGGGGCCCTTTGGAGCACCATTAGTTAGTTCCGTTCGTGTTGTTGAATATTGTGATCGGGAACTTCTGGACCTGACACCATCCTGTTCGTTCCTGACGCCTTGTCCCACCGGTCTTGGCTTGCCCTGGAGTCCCGTGGTGCCACATGCAGGGCATGCAGCACGCCGTGTCGTGATGCCCTGGTAGGGGTGAGCTCCGTGAGGGCAGGAACATTGGATTAATTCCCTCTTTTTAGAATCCTCCCCCCAAATTAAAAAAGTAATACATGTTTGTATTGAAAGCAAATATAAAATAACCTTACTTTTAAGAAATTGTCATATGCTATAACTCAAATTTGGCTTTTTATAAAATGATTGTTTATTTATTAAAGCATTTATCTGTGATTTCCCAAGTCTGCTCCTCTAGTGCCCTAAAAGAGGTTTGATACACGGAGGTTTGATTTCTTTATATTTTTTCAAACACACCCCATGGTGCAACGTGAGGTCCAACTCCGTATGCTCAAAATGCATCAGAAAATTGCTAAAAGTTAAATGTCAGAGTTAGAAGGGAGGCCCGGTATCAAGTGCTGGCGTTGAGATTTGGCATGGGGAGTGCACAGAGGAAGGACAGGAGGAGATCCACCCTCTTGGCGCACCTGCGTTAGTGGCACATGGCTGCAGTTGGAAAGGTACGAAGACTGTGCTCCGGCATTAAAGACCTAACGTGTGTTGGGGCCGGTCACCGCGCTGTCCTTCAGTTTGTGTGGGGTGTGGGTGTCATGCATACTTTATGTGCCAGGGGACATCGTGTGAGAGGCGATGACATTTGCTCAAGGTCCCGCATCTGAGTACGTGTTAGAGCTGGGATTTGAACCCAGGTCTGTGTGTTCTCTCTCTCTTTCCCAGGATGCTTCCCAGACCAGTGGGCAGCCAGAGGTCCTCCGTTTAGAGGCCCCACCCCCACTTGGGCTGGATGCGACACTGAATCAGCCTCAAATGTTTCTGGGTTTCCTTTTCCTCATCTGTAGGATGGTGGCTGTGACACCTGTCCTTCTGTGTCACATGAGTTTTATGACAATCCAATAAGAGGTCGGATGTGGAAAGAGTTTTGAGTGTGGGAAATAATAAATACAGGTTCTAGCAAACGGTGTCCTGGCTGCAGGTGGGTTTTATGGGCACCACTTGCATTTTGCAGTCCCCAAATGGAAACATGTGGTTTGATAAATTCAGTTTACTTTGCGTGCAAAGATGAGGAATGCGCAAGGGAAATACGGGGCGCTCGACCTCCATGGTCGTAGGAGCATTTCTGGGAACGGAATTCTGGTACCAAGAGGGGTTCAGGATCTCTGGGTGGATGCATGCCGCCCCCCAGCAGTCTGGAGCCAGGTCAGGCGTGAGCTGGCAGAGCACAGGCTCTTCACCTTACAAGCAGGCGTCTGAGTAGATTGTCCAGGCAATTGGGCCTGTGAATACATTGGATATTTTCTTTATGAAATTGTGATCCCCAGTAGCTTTTCCCTAATTCTTATTTTGCTAAGGTCACATTTCTCTGTATTTATCTGATAAACCATTACTTATTGACATCAGGCAATACAAGGTCTACACTTGAATTTGCTTCATTTTTATGGTACCTTAGACGGAAGCTATGTTGTTTTCAAGAACTGTAGAAAAAAGCGTGATTGAGAATTTCTTTTATAACCTGATTTGATGCATCGTATTTACCCTGTAAATGCAAGTGGTGCGCCATGATGTACTTCACTGCAGGAAATTCACTGTGCCATCAGTGTCAGTAATGTGACTCTTGCCTGCTCTGTCCTGAATTCAAAATACAACCTTCCATGATGAAAGTTCCAGGCCAGGCATGGTGGCGCACACATGTAGTCCTAGCTTCCGGGGAGTCCGAGGTGGGAGGATGGCTTGAGTCCTGGAGTTCAAGGCCAGCCTGAGCAATATAGCACGATCCTATCTCTATAAAAAATAGAAACATTAGCCAGGCATGGTGGCACACACCTGTAGTCCCAGCTACTGGGGAGGCTGAGGCAGGAAGATTGCTTGAGCCTAGGAGTTTGAGGCTGCAGTGAGTTATGATGACACCACTGAACTCTAGCCTGGGCAATAGAGTGAGACCTTGTCTTAAAAAAAAAACTCAAATAAGGCAAGTTTTCAGTGGATCCTTGCTTCCATTATTTCCATCAGGTTTGGGAAATAATATTTATATTTGCATGTGTCACATTTACTGAAAAACTGCAAGAGCACAGAGAAGCACATTTTCAGGTGAATAATGACCTGGCTTATGGGGTGCAGAGGGTGTCTGCTCACACTCACCAATTGGAGAGAAGCTAGTTTTTATCTGTAGAACTGTAGAAGACTCAGCACATGCATGCTGGTTTTAGGGAAACCCCTGGGCTGCTGATACCCTTCCAGAACCTTCCTGGCACATTCCCTGAAGTTCCTTGGATAGCAGTGACGAGGCCAGCCTGGGTTGCCTCCTGGGAAGTCATGCATGGCACGAATGTGGTTTCCCCAAGTTGGAGCCAGTCCTGGAGGCTGACACTAGCTTTGTCTCACCAAGCAAGAAGCTTCCCAGGTGTTGGTCACCTGGGCATCTAGATTATGTTGTAGATGACAAGATAACTGTCCTGCCCTTCACCAGAGCTGCTGCTACGGACTCTGCCTACAGGGTCTTCTCGAGCTTTTCCAGGGCCAGGGGCTGGTGTCGCCCAGCCTCGCACGTTCTTCCAGGTGGGGGATACAGGCTGTGTTCCTGGAGACCCTGCCCGGTATTCCTGCTGAGCTGAGCTGTTTCCTGTGGGGAACCTTTTCTCAGAGGGTTTCCAACACAGTTGTTTACCGCTAGCCAAGTTGGACAGTTGTTAGCTAGGTTTTAATAGAAGGCAGAGCCTGCTTCTATGTGCTTATGAATTTTGCAATTCTAGCGGGAAGACTGGAGCATGTGAATAATTTTAGAGTTGGCACAGATCATGTCTGTAGTTACTGTAGTTTATTGCTGGCTGCAATCACGTCGTTTCAGCGACAGTGACCTAATTTTATATTTGTGTTGTAACTTCAGGAATCTTAAGTGGAACTTTCTGTGTAGTACCTACCACTTCACCTTGGTAGGTAAGAACGTGAGTTTTGGAGTTGGACCTGGGTTTGATTTCCAGCTCCCCTGTTTGCTAGCTGTGATCTTGGGCAAGTTTCTTGACACCTTGGTTTTCTCATTAGAAAATGGGGACAGTGACAGTACCCGTTTCCCAGGGTTCTGGTGGGAATTAAATGAGCCGCTCGAATACATTAATAAAAATATGTATCTGTGGGTCACATTGCCTAGCATGTGCCAGAGACTTTGCAGAAGGAGTGTTCTGTATTTTCATTGTTCAAAGCACAAAAGGAATCTGTCTGCCTGTCTGTGTATCTATCTACCCACCCACTGCCCCACCCGCCCTCCTGTCTTGGACCTGTGCGTTGCAAGGTTATGTTGAAAGTCAGAATTTATTTATGTTTTGGTTGCTGTAAAGACCGTTTTGGAAGTCCGTTGTCACATCAGGTTTTATTGTTTGTTTCATACTATGGGGGTGATTTCGACATCTTCGTTTTCCCCTGGGCGGGGCAGGCAGGCAGATGTGTTTTGGAATCTGGCATCCTGCTGACCTTTTACCTACTTTCCTAGGCACCGCCTGTGGGCGGGGGAGTGGGAGGGACCTGTCCGGGGCGGCTTCTTGAAAACATGGCCAGTGTTAGGATTCGCAGGCTGCTGACCTCAGAGGAGAAAGGTTTTAGGTAAGAGGAATTGATTAGTGAGAAAGGGAACACAGTGGACACTTTGGAAAAGCAAAGTACCAGAGCAGTTTATTGGCCAAGGATTTGAGGGAGAAGTTGTGCACAGTTATTAAAATGAACATAATCTTACCAAAATTGAGTGGGATACGTCAACATCTTACCCCCAAATTTTCCATTTCACATTCAGTGTTGGAGAATCATGTGTGGTCCTCACGATTTGATTCAGAGAATCACACCTGGATTCGTGTCCTTGACGCTTACACCTTATTTTGGAAGACTGAACACAGAACTCACAAGTGAAAGTCACGCGCCAGCAAGCGCAGGCGAAATGGCTGAGCGTATCCTGCAGAATTCCCGGGCTTTGGGAACACGGACTCGTGGCCATCAGAGCAGGTCCCTGGGAGAGGGGAGGCGCCCGCCACGTGGGAAGAAAGACAGCGGAAGTCGAGGAAGAGCCGGAGGCGCCAGGCTGTGGGCTGTGGGTCGTGGGTCAGAGTCAGCGGCTGCGAGTCAGGGCCGGTGGCAGGGAGAGTTGAGCTTGGGAGGGTGATGGGAACAACAGCGTAGATGAACTTGAGACCGGAGATGCGAGTTTTAAAAAACTGTGGTAAATAGATCGGGGTTTCCAGCTTGAGCATCTCGTTCTGCACCTGTTTGTCTGAGAGCCGATTAGCCTAAGGTGCTTAAGTGCTTGGCGCAGACCTCGGCGATGAGCCTCTGGGTTAGTGGCCCTCATGACTTCCGGAGTGGCCATGGCCTAGCTCCCATGCCCGCTTGGGATTTGGCAGGCACCTGGCACACTCCAGGCAGGGAGGTGTGCTCGAGCTCCCGGGGACAACCTTTCAGGGCTCGTGTCCACTCTGGGCAGAGTCGTGAGCCAGGCCCCAGGCTCAGCCTCTCAGAAATGATTTCCGTACCTTCATTGACAATAAACACGGCTGCAGCCCCACAGTGCCCGGCCACATGTACAAAGGGGTTTTTTGTTTTGTTTTGTTTTTGTTTTGAGACAAAGTCTCACTCTGTCAGCCAGGGTAGAGTGCCGTGGCATCAGCCTAGCTCACATCAACCTCAAATTCCTGGGCTCAAGTGATTCTCCTGCCTCAGCCTCCCAGGATCTGGGACTACAGGCATGAGCCACCATGCCCAGCTGATTTTTTGTAAATATTTTTAGTTGTCCGCTAATGTCTTCCTGTTTTTAGCAGAGACGGGATCTCGCTCTTGCTCAGGCTAATCTCGAACTCCTGACCTTGATCGATCCTCCCACCTCGGCCTCCCAGAGTGCTGGCCTTACAAGCGTGAGCCACCGTGCCTGGCCGACAGAGGGTTTTTGTCTTTGCGTGTTGGAGGCAGCTGGGGGTTGCTGCCCCAGCAGGGACCTCTGGTTTACTCCTGTGTTGGTCGGGGGTACAGCAAGAAGTGGGCTTATGCCAGGAGCAGCCGCTGAGGGGCCTGCCCGTTTAGGCAGGGGCCGCCTCCTCTGCTGCTCTGGTCCCCCGTGTTCACAGTTCCAGCCCGAAGGCTCCACGGTGATCAGACAGTGACTGGATGACGAAGGGGGGCAGGGGTTACTTTTTCTCTTCATCCATCTGTATTTTCTCATTTCTTCTTTGCAACTTTTCTTCACCCCCTCTCTTTTCTGCTTTTCTTTCCAATATGTGCTTTCTTTCCTCCAGCCGTCCTTGAACTTGGAGCGCAGGTGCACGGTGCAGTTTGGATCCCTGCAGTCACGCCCTGTAAACTTTGTCCCTGGGCACACCACCTCTCTCCACCCCAGGCTGTGATTGTCTCAGGGATCTGGGCACAGGAGAGGTGCTGCAAGTAGGCCAGCCCTGGGGGACGAGGATTAAAGAGCAGTCGAGCGGTGAGCGGGGGTGGCCTGGAGGAAGGAGAGCTGGGAGAGGCAGCGAGTGCAAGGCTGCCCCCGCCATCCTGGTGTCACTGCTGGGCCAGCGTGCCTTCATATCAGCAGGTTCTGGGGACTGAATCGGCCCCAGGTGGGGAATGGAGCCCGGACAGCGCTAGTCCATTCCTGCCCAGGCGAGGCAGGCGCTGGTGGAGGGAGGGTGCGGGCACGTGGGAAGGTGGTGAGATTCATTTTTCGTCCATGTAATTTTGGATCAGTGAAACGTGCTTGAAACATGGAGCGAGCACGGGTTGAAGTCAAAACCCTGGGCAGGGCCCGGGGGCTGTCTGACCTGGGGGTGCAGGGGGCCCACCAGCTGCTCAGAAGCCAGAGGGGCCAGAAACAGCAACAGGTGAACCAGGAAGCCACAGTTGTGGCCTCACCCGGGAGGAAGAAGGAACGGGAAGGAGGGCTAATCTACGGAGACTCATGGTTCAGTTGTGCACCGTGTGTGGGACGTGGCGGGGCTGCCACCAGCCCGACTTGCCTCCTTCCACCTGGATACCTGCCTGCTTGCCTGACCTCGGCCCTGCAGTGTCCCCTGCTGCCCCCTTGGGAAGGCTGAAGGGATGAAGATGTTAGACCCAGTGCCCCTCGGCCCCAGGAACAGAGAGGCAGAGTCACCGAGGATGCAAATGGCAAAGGAGTTTATTTGCTAGCTCGAGCTAGGGTCCAAGTCCCAGAGCACCAACGCAGTGGCCTCCCTATGAACCAGGACCCC
>CAUYSK010069862.1:0-26453 GCA_963575035.1 Avahi laniger
CGAATTTTTATAGCAGCACTATTCACAATTGCCTAGATCTGTAAACAACCCAAGTATCCATCAATACATTAATGGATTAATAAAATGTGGTATATGTGTATCATGGAATACTATTCAGCCTTAAGAAACAATGGTGATATGGCACATGTTGTATACTCCTGGATAGAGCTGAAGTGCATTCTACTAAGTGAAGTCTTCCAAGGATGGAATGACAAACACCACATGTACTCACCATCAAATTGGTATTAACTGATCAACACATAAGTGTATATATAAGAATAACATCTATTGGATGTCTGGCAATGGGTAAGGAGGAGGGCAAGGAGGGGACGGGTATATGCATGCACAAAGAGTGCAATGCGCACCATCGGAGAGATGGACATGCTTGAAACTCGGACTTGGGAGGGGGAACAAAATCTACATAAATTTCTTTGAAATTCTTTTGCATTGGTGATTAGTTTATTCGCCCCATTTATTTATTTATACAGGCAACTATTTATAAATAGACTTATGGATATTCATTTTCTAGTTTTTGTTATAATGCAATACAATTTTATTCATTTTGTTCCTCAAATTGTTCCAGGTTTTTTTTTTTATTTCAGCATAATATGGGGGTACAGATGTTTAGGTTACACGTGTTGCCCTTGCCCGTCCTCCCCTCCCCAGTCCAAGTTTGAAATATGTCCATCCTATTCTGTGGTGCGCATTGCACTCTTTGTGTATGCATATACCCATCCCCTCCTCCCTCCACCCCCCATCCCCCTGCCAAAAATCCAATAGATGTTATTCTTATATATACACTTATGTGTTGATCAGTTAATACCAATTTGATGGTAAGTACATGTGGTGCTTGTTTTTCCATTCTTGGGATACCTCGCTTAGTAGAATGTGTTCTAGCCCTTTCCAGGAGTATATAAGTGGTGCTATATCACCATTGATACCAGGTTTTGCCAATGGGAAATCTTTAAGTTAGCTAATCGTTTGTGCCTTCTTATACCTCTATCACTATGATTTTTTTTTGCTTTGCTACTGTTTTCTTTTCCTCTTTATTTTTTTTTTCTTGAGCATATGCTTATTTTATGACACTACAAGATGTTCCACACTTATCTTGTGCATTTCATGCCCCAGTGCTATGGTCAGTCTTTTCTCCCAGGAGTCCTAATTCCTTTCATTGCAGAGTGATATTAGAAACCAAAATTTGGGCACCCGGTGTGTTCATTGTTATTGAGATTCTACTACTTCTAGACTCTAACACATACATACACATACATACACACACACACAGAGAGAGACTAACATACACACACATATATGCACATCTCTATATACATATTTGTGTATTCATTCATCTGAATCTAAATTAAACTAAACATGAATTCATACTGACGTCTCATCGCATGGACAATTTCAGCCTTTTTCACTTGCTTGTATGTAATCTTACATCCCCATGATAAGAAACCTTGTTTCTACTATCTGCCATCCAGTTACTTAATTTTTCCATTTCAGAGTAAATGTATAACAGTTTTAGAACTATTTACCAGTTCCCTTTTGGAAAATGACTTTAACGACTAGATTGCATTACTTTTATTTAGTCTCTTCTGTATTTTGTCTTAAGGGGTTCACTCATTTACAAAGTTATTTAAGTCAGTATCTTTTCCCTCACACTCTTCAATGAGGATATTTCATACATCTGTAATATTATTAGATACATTTATCACAGTCTGTGTTTCATCCTGAAATTTCCCCAATTCCTAAATTATTTTGTTTTAATTTGCATATATTAAGGTTCACTTTTTGTGATGTAAAATTCTACAGGTTCTAAGAAATGCAGAGTGCCTTCCACATTACCTTAAATTACTACACAGAATAATTTCACTCTCATAAAGATCACGTGTGCTTCTCCTATACAACTGCCCCACCTCGACTTCTGGTAACCACTAATCATTTTACTATCTCTATAGTTTTTTCTTTTTGAGAATGTCATATAAATGAAATAATAATATCTTGCTTTTTCAAAGTGCTTTATAAGACTTAGAAGTATGGATTTGTGATTTATCTGTATCTTTGAAATGACTTAATAGCTCAACCTTTTTCATTGCTGAATAATTTTCCACGGTAAGGAGGTGCCACAATTTGTTTATCCAGTCACCTACTGGACTGTCTAGATTGTTTTCGGTTTTGGGTGATTATTAATAAAGCTGCTATAAATATTCATATGATAGTATTTTGTAAGAATACATTGGATAAAAACCTAGGGGCTTGACTGTTGGCTTGTATGATAAAATTATGTTTGGCTTTAAAAGAAATTGTGAAAATGTCTTCCAAAGTAGATGTGCCATTTTGCATTTCCACTAGCAGTGAAGGAGAATTGCTGTTACTTTGCACCCTATCAGTAATTGATAATGTCTGTTGTCTAGATTTTAGTCACTCTAATAGGTGTGTAGTGATACGTCATTGTAGTTTTATTTTATGTAAGTTAATGTTAATATCTGTGGAATATTTGATTCTGTTAAAGTTAAATAAGATTAAAATATTTAACTTGATTTTATAGGTTGTTTATAATTTTCCTTTTTCAACCTATAAATAACATTATGACGAGGATCCTTCAAATAAATCTGTGTTTACAATTTGTTTTGCTTATTGATGAGTTTTATTTTTTTATCACACAACCCAAAATGTTACTCATTGATGAGTTTTAAGAGTGCTTTATATATTTTGGATACTAGTCCTTTAGCAAAAATATGTGTTTTACAAAAATCCTTTCTCAGTCTATGGATTTTCTTTTTATCATCTTAACAATATATTTCACTGGGCAGAAGTTTTTAATTTTAATGAAGTCCAACTTTCCAACTTACCTGTTTTTTTCTTTAATGGATTGTGCTTTTGATGTTGTATGATCCATCATATTTTACTTAACCAGTCTTCTGTCATTGGCATTTGGATGGGATTGGTCCCATATTTTGCCATCATAATCAATTATACAAAAAACCCTGTATATTACCTGTATATTATCTGTCATGCATATAAGGATACTTAGAAGGTAAATTTTCAGAAGTGGAATTGCTGATTCAAATGGTATTTTAAATTTGATATACATTACTGAATTTTTTTCCCTAATGTTTGAACCTACTCACATTTTTACCAGCAGCATATGAAATTATCTGCTTTGCCACGGTCATCAGACATTGTAAGACTTTTAGATTTTTGCCCATCTAATTGTTGAAATGTGATATTATTGTCATTTTAATTTTCTTTTATTATGAATGAAGATCCATTTACTCTCCCTCTTTCTTTGAATTCTATTTCATATTTTATTCCCTTTCAAAAATTGAAACTTCACCCCTTATGTTCACTCTCAGTTTTGCCAGCATATCTTACCTCCCACTTATCTATGGGCACATGTGCTCTGTCTTCTCTGTTATTACTATGGACAGACTCCCTAAGGTCCAAGTTATGGCTGGTCCCACCATTTGTTCACTATATTTAATTGGCTCTTTTCTACTGAAGGATAATGCTCCAGGAATTCTTTGCTCTCCAGGAATTCTTTGTATCACTAGCTTTTACTTCCCCAACATTCTGGTCTTCTAGACCTTGCCTGATCTTATCCCTGCCCCTCATTGTTGTTCTGACTTTTTTTCTCTCCCCCAGCTCTCTCCTGTTTAGTCAACTATTACTTTTCCAGAAACATCCAGTCGTTCTACTGCCTCAGATCCCTTACTGTGCCTGTAACACTCTGATTCTGGTAACCACATGGCTCATTCACTTACCTCCTTCACATTTTTATGACCCAACTCCAAAATCACTGATGATTTTTCTTGTTAGTTCTATTTAAAAAAAATAATGGGGGAAAATTCTATATCTCCCATTTAGAATTGCAACATTACCACAAAAACTCAGTATCCCCTTTCCCTATTTTACTTTTCTCCTACACACTGATCACCATCTAACCTACTTTATTTTTTATTTATATATTTTATATATTATCTTTTTCCTCCAACTCTAATAATAGTTCCAGGAGGGTAAAGATTTTTCTCTGTTTTGTTTACTGCTGTATTCTCAGTGCCTAAAGTATTGTCTGTTGGTCAGTAGACACTCATAAAAATTTACTGAGTGAATAACTAAAAGAATGAATAAGTATGGATCATTTTTCACATATTTTGCCCATTTTTATATTAGAATATTAATCTTTTCCTGATAGACTTTTTTAGGAGTTACTATATATTAGGAAGAATAATCCTTTGCCTATGATATGAGTTTTATACTGTTAGTCCTTGGTGTTTTGATTTTTCTTGTTTTTAACCCATGTAGATTATTTAAAAATTTTAGTTAAACTTAATAGTTTTCATTTCATGGTTTCTGGTGTTTGAATAAAATCCTGAAAGATCACAAGAAAATATTTTGTGTTTCCTCCTGATTCGCATGGCATTTTTCATCTTTTTGGAGTTTGTCATGATATATGATACTTGATATGGCTCCAACTTTATCATTTTTTCTTCCTAGATGCCCACACATCATTCCCACATTTGTTGACTAGGCCACCCTTTCTCCCACCGATCTGGTATTCAAAGAGAAATGTGAAATAAATGCCAAAGGACTAGGTGGCAGTCACGAGTACACTGGAAACTCCTGCCGTTATCTCAACCTCAGTGTTTTCTCACCATGTCCTACTATATCCCCCAACCAAACATTGCATATATTCCACATAATGGCAGTCAGGGCCATACCAGCTCCCCTCAGTTGCTGCTCTTGCTCTACCCTTGAAGCTACAGTCAGCAGAAGGCTTGGTTGAAGAGCACAACACAAGGGCTGGCCAGAGACTCAGCTAATAATTGACTATTTAGCATCTTTTCTTAAAAGTTACAATTTACATGTTAGTACATGGTCATACTGATATATAATGATCATCAATATATAATTCTCTTTCTGTCCTTTGTGTACCTCTCTTGTATTTGTGGTGGGGTGTTCTTAAAATGACGCAAATAAGTGAATGAACATACCCTTAAGTGTGAAATCTGGTAGTAGGCTTGGGAGGCAGTGAATGTTGGTGAGAGGAAGGTGAACCAGTGGGGTGGGAAAAGATTATAATTGAGATACCTAAGTAGCTCTGCCTTTATGAAAAGTTTTTAGTAAGAATGGTTAAACACAAAATAAATACTAGACACCCATAGGAACTGTACAGAAAAAGAAGATCAAACAGTCTTACAAGCATAAAGAACTTTTTAAGTTATCTCTAACTTGGTATCTACCAATTGTTAGTATTTAAACTCTGGAGACACTGACAACAGTAGAACACTGGCCAGCTGAGGATGGTGCTAGGAGTTCAAATTTGTGTGAGATTAAGATCCTGGGAGGTAAGACGTTTTTCAGTTATGAAATGATATGGATAGAAATTCAACATGACGCTGTGACAAAATCCAACAGAACCCATCGAGGACAGGATCTACAATGGGTTCAAGTGAATGGCTTAGGAAATCTAGGTGATAGAAAAAATGTTTTCAATCCTTTGTGGAGGACGAGATATTTACATGAATTGAATTTAAGACGAACAATCTCAAAAAGGTATACTAAACAGATTCATGGAGAAAGAATTCATAATTTTTGACAAGGAAGGAGGATCAAGGAGAATTGCCCTGGGGTTGACTCTGATAAATACACAGACTTGGCTTGTAGGAAAGGAAAGGAAAGAGAATTGGGATGGGGAGAAGTAATAACCATGTAGACTGGGATGTGTGCCACATATTTTCTGGTCTCCTCACTGGAGTAGACATGCATTTTCTATATGGATTGGCCCATGAAGCATCAGCCAGCACTATCATTCATGGGTTTATGGAATGTCTTCTTCACTGTCAAGTTATTTCTTACAAAATTGTTTCAGATCAAGAAATCCATTTCATAGCACAAGAAATGTAGCAATGGCACTATGGCTAAATAGGAGAAGTTAAACAAAACAAAACAAAACAAACCAGAAACAGAGCTCCAAGATGGACACTGTAATTTTCCAGAGATAGATAGAATGACTTTCTGAACTTTATGTCTCCTTACTTTGAGCAGAGGATGAGAAAAAAGATAGTTCCATCATATTGTTTGGAATCTAGAGTTGCTATTTTTGATTTATAAAAATTTAAATATGTGTCAAAGAATATTTGTGGTTTCTGAAGAGGCCAACAGTTTGACTACAACAATTATCATTAAGTTATTGTTTCTCAGCTGTAAAACTCACCCTTCTGTATTCTGTTCTGTAATGCTGGTATTCTGTAAACCACACTTATCTTTTGTCGTATAGTCCCTTAGAAAGCTCTGCCACTATGATACTGGTTGGAGAATTAAAGGCTGCAGGAGACATTGTGGAAATTCTCCACCCAGTTTGCTTCCTGTTTTCTGGCTGTTGAGTTTCCTGTTCTTGTCTCCCTCACTGGTACTTTAATGATTCTTCTTTATGTGGCAGCAATAGTTTGTTTAAAAGCAATTTAATTTAGTTTGCTGTTTTTACAACACTCAGAGCCTTCAGCATCCAGCTAACTGGAACTTCTCAGAGGCCTGAGTTTCAGCTCCAAGTGCCCTTTCGTTGAGCTCAGAGAAACCAGCAAGCTGCCAAGTAGCAGCCCCTTACAGAAATATGAGTTTCAGCTCCTCTTTCTGCATTCTGCAGTTACCATTTCTGTGACACCTCAGTGTACCTTCATAATGCTTAGTTACCTATTTCACAACTATTTATGCCTAGATAACAATTCCTTATATTGGATTATCTCTTTAAAAATAACTTTTGTGGGCTTTTTGTATTTTTTTAATAACCTGACTTTATAACTCAGTCTTTCTGAGCCTGTTTTCTCAGCTTTAAAGGGAGAAAAATACCACCAAACTCACAGTATTATTGTTCAGTAAAAAATACATATGTAAACCATACAAGCAAAGAATTTAACACAATCTCTGGCATACATTGCACACACAGTAAATGTCATTGTTAAAAAAAAAAAAGTTGAGTAGGGGAAAAAAAGACCTGAGGTCCTGAAGGTATGGGAATGGGAACATAGAGCTGCAGAGTAGAGTTAAGAAATGAAGATGGTGGGCTTAGAAACTGAAAGATGTAATACTCCTGGAAGGCCTTGGGTTTCCCCAGACTTTAAAAGGTATGAATAAATCAACAAGGGAAGGAACTTTAGATAGTTCAGAGATAAGGTGTTGGCTGAAAGGCAACCTAATATCAATAATGTTGGGATGATGACCGTAAGATGAAGTCATATATTATTCAAGATTTGTTCTAGAAAATAAGAAGCTATGTAAATCTCTATCCCAGACATCTATGATTCAGTTTTCCAGAAGTATAATTAAGAAATAACTATTTTAAAGTGTTTAGTTAAAATTATTTTGTCTGTAGCATGGCATGGATTAAAACAATGGGTTGAGTCATAAGTATTTCATTTTTTAACAGGATAACTGACACTCCGTCGGACATATAAGCTCTGTTCTGGACACCATATTATCAAGATAAAGTCAAACTCATTGAAAATTCAGAGAAGATTTTTTAAAATCATGATTAATGATTTTAAAATGAAATGGCTTATGGAGAAATAGTGAAAAACAAATGACCAAAAGAATGGTTTAGAATTTATGAAAAAATATGTGAATCTTGAGTTTCTCACCCAAAGGGAGTTTTTTGATGTATTTTTATTTAATCGCTTCCATATGCATCAGGTAAAAGTCTTATTATCTGAGCCAGAGGTCTTAGTGTAGTGCAGATACACATATTGTTTCAGAAATGCAGACCAAGTAAAAGCAGAAGAAATTTCTAGGCCTAGGGAAGAAGGATTATGCTCCAAAAAATGCTAAAAGTGAAAAAAGGGGAAATTTAATTTACAAATCAGTTGAGCAAATTACTATTCCTTAAAACCATCAGCAATATGAGATCTGAAGAAAGTATTTACCAAAGACAATAAAAGGTATGCAACTGATCAGAAATAAAATTTCTGTAACTTTTCCAAAAGACAATGGAAGCGTCAGATCACATTAAAGAGCAGTTCTCTGAGCTCATTTCCTTCGTCTGCAAAATGTGGACAATAATAGTATCTGCAACTTAAGGTAATATATACAGACCCACTTTATAAACTGCTAAACACTATGAAATATGGGTTACTATGAGGAATCTCTGAAAGAGCTGGTAGGGCTACCAAAGACAAATTCTTATTAAGACTAGGTGCTTTTCATGTTTGGAGATAGTTGAACAAAATGACAGCTATTTCGTGATGCCATATGAGAGGAAAGGAGAAAAAGAAAATAAAAATTCATTGATGCGTATCATATACAAGACATTGTGTGGTACCTCACATAAATTTTATTTAAATTTCAAAACAACTTGGTACTTACATCAAATAACACCTCCATTAAACAGATTTTTTTTAAAAAAAGACTAAGACTCAGCGTGATAGTAAATAAAACACATGCTCTTATACATAGTACTATCATGAGTTATATTAGAAAGTGAGGTTCAGAGAAATTAAACTTATCCCAGTTTTCCCAGCTAGTGGATGGTGAGGGTAGAATGAGTACAGATCTGTCTGGTCCTAAGTGTTATAATCTTCTCAATAAACTTTGCAAGAGTTGTCCCAGTCTCCAAACGTCTCTCCTGTTGGTGTCATACCAAGTTTGAATGATTGAAACAAATTATCTTTTGAGCTAAGCGCTTAAACGTTTCTGTCAAAATTTACTCTTGTTAAGGTCTGTTCAATTATTAATGCATTTAATAATAAAACAAACAAAATTATATTGAAGAATTTCATAGGTGTTGTGATGTGCTAGGTACTAGAGGTAAAAGAATACAAAACAGGGAGTCTTTTCCCTCAATGAGCTCAAAGTCTAGGCATTGACTGTAAGAAAATATTAGAAGATAAAAAGATCAAATAGAGTTTGGGCCTATGTCAAAGTTTGGGTGAAAATTTCAAAAGTTTGGTTTTAGAATACAATGCAATTCAGATCTGCAGGTATTAGGAGAGGCAACTGAGGCAAAAGTCCTTTCTATCATTTTTTGAGGTCACCATGGAGTTGGCTGTGTGTTCTATATGTATACAGCTTACTCATTTATAAGCACAAGTTATTGGTCCAGTGTTATTTCTTAGGACTGAGCAAAACCTATGAAATTAATCTTCCCAGTTCTATGTTCTCCTCTACATAATTCTTGTCTGGTGCTTTTTAAGACTTTTCTTTCTCAATGTTCAAACTTTCAATTAGGAAAAAGTTATAATAAATTCCTTTCTCCTCAGGCTTATCATTTTATTAATACTTTTCTAAAAAATATTTTATTTTAAAAAGATGTGAAAAAGCTTGAAGCAAAAGGTATCAATTTTTCATCATGCAATATAAAATATCACAGTTCAGATGCACTGAAACAAGTAGAGAAGTAAGTTATTCAGGATTATGTTTCTCTTTTTCCATTTATTACCTGTTTTTTCTTTCTGTATTTCTTTCTTTCTGTGGTTCTGATGGGAAAGATCTCCCACCACAGGTCCAGTCTTGTCTAGTTCCTAAATTTTACTGTCTCAAAAGTAGGAAGATTGTCTCCCCCATGGCTCATGTAAATCCCTACAAAAGAACCCTCATTGGCCTTCCTTGGGTCAGCTGCTTGCCCATCATGTCTGTTGTGGTAGAGGCAGAGCATCTTGAAGAGGCTTAAAAAAGACATCAAAGCATAATTAAAACACTCTCTCATGAGTGACACATTCAGGAAATGTGAATTCTCAGTATTAACAATTATATTTTGGATGAGAAGTTCTATGGGTCACTTAGAGATGATCAGAAAATTCTAGAAGTAGAATCCATGTCAGAACAGAGTAAACAATATTCCCGAACATTTACTGATTACTGATTTTTACTTCTTTTTAATAAACAAAGGCCTCCTTTATGATAAAAAATTTTACCATATTGAATAACTGAAAATACACTAAAACAAAAACTACTAAGAGTTTAGTAAATGTATGTACAATTTATTAACCAAAATACAATCTTAAAACAGTAGTAAATGTACAATGTAAGGCAGACTTAATTTACTTATAGTAAATATTTTAGGATTTGCAGGCCATATGGTCTCAGTTGCAATGATTGAACTGTCATTGTAGTGTGAATGCAAGCATAGACAATACATAAACAAATGAGTATGGTTGTATTACAATAAAACATTTTAAAAATCAAGCAGTGGATGAATTTTTGTCCTTAGGCCACAGTCTGAAGATCCCTGCTATAAATAGTTATGTTTTACTTGCATGTGGAGTTACAGATTACTGGAAATATTTCCATAGAATCTTAGTGTGGTGTTCATTTTGCTGTTTATAAGGTATTCCATTTCTTCTGGACATCATTGTAGGTTGTATTTTCTTATTTCATTTTAAGTTAGGCATGGTCAATGCGTCTTGCTTTTGTTAATAAAATGCGAGTGAAAGTGTCATGTGTCCCTTCTGGGTAGAAACTTTAGAAGTCAATGCACGACTTGCCATGCCTGACTCACATTGCTTCGGTGATTTTAGAAACATGTGTTTAGATGTGTCTAAGTGTTATGGTAGGAAGAATCTTCCGGATGTCCTGCTATGAACACATACTAAATATGGGAAATATTAATATAATTTACTTATTTACTTATTATTTGTTCAACCACTAGGGTTACAGGGGTTGCTTCTTTTTACAGTATGGCCTCTTCTGAGTCATATCTCCAGTTCTGTTATCCATAGTTTGAGAATTCCTGATTTTACCTTAGTAAATGGAGTTTCTTTGTAGTTTTTTAGAGAGAAAGAAATGGTTGTAAGTCTTTAAAGTTTTTTTTTAATGTATTAATCAAAATTCTTGTGTGCAAATGAAATAAAACCAATTTGAACTAGCTTACAGAGGAGTATTTAGAAAAATACTGGGATATCTTACATCAGTCATTACTTCCTTCATTTATTCAACAAATATTTATTTAGTGTACATTATGTCAGGCACTGTTCTAGGCACTGAGTATACACTAATGTATAAAATGTTTGATAGCATGTTAGATAGTAAAAGATGCTAAGAAGAGAATAAACCCAAATAAAACAATGGAAATTTATAGAAAGTACATAATTTAAGAAAGATTAAACCACCCAACTAATGAGAACACAGGAGTGTGAATGGGCTTGATGATGACTCTAATCAGCAACTGAAATGCCTACAAACAGCTCACTCTCTCTCTGTGTCTCTTCTGTCTCTGTATGTCTCTCTTCCACTCCCCTTACTCCATATCTCTGTTTTGTTCTCATTTCTATTTCTTTTTGTATGGTAGTTATATAGCCTTTCATTTTAGGCTAGCTGTTCCACATGGTAGAAATTATAGCTTTCAAGAACTACCAAGTCTTACCTCATAAAATGTGTGCCACCATATAGGGATAAAATTTTTGTTCTCAATTTCAGTTTCAAAAATCTTGGGAAGGATTCTGGTTGGTCCAACTTGGATCAGTTGCTCATCCTCGAATTGACTGTGGTTAATGACTGAGATGCAATAAGAACATACTAGTCCCCACCCTGAGCAAGTGTATTGAGAGAGTCAAGCATCAGTTTCCTGTAGATAAACACCAATATCAGTATCCACTAACATTTTTAAACATTTATGCTTTTATATTACATCATATTAAACTGAATATATCTCTCATTCCACAATGAAACTTTAATATTAATATGTCTTGACCTACAATTTTATTTTCTTGACACTTTAAAAAAATTCCTCATTGGATTTTTTTCACTATATTTATGCCTAATGGACACTGCTTTCCAATAAGAGTAAAGTTTCTCTTACCCCAAGTGGGAAAACCAGGTAAACATCCTTCTCACAAAATTTTACTCTAACAAAATATATTTCTAATTGGCTATGGAAATATTAGATTATTTAAGGGACTACACTTCTCAACTTTTTTAAGTCACACCTATATCTTTTCTTCTACCTACAAGATTGTACTGCCTGGGCTGTAGGTTATCTTCTCAACATAGAATTCAGTGTCTAATACTTTCTGGCACAGACATAGTGTTTTATAAACACATATTGATAAAACTAGTCATGTAAGAAAAAAATTTGATAACAAATCCCACGGATTATTGTTATTTTTTTAATAAAACATAATTATTGAGAAGAAAAAAATTAAAGCATTGTTCATTTATATGGCTAGGTCTTGTGATATTAGTAAAATGAAAGAAATCAGGAGTAAAAACAACTCTTGAAAAATAACTTCTGACTCAATCTCAGATTTATGCTTGAATGTGTGAATGGGAGAAAAACTCTGGCGAGCAAACATTGTGAAAATGTGTTGCTGCCTGTAGAAAGTATGTAAACTTGTCATGTTTTATACATATTAATATTTGGGAGGGTGAAGGCAAAAGCCCGGGGAAATATTCATTGGGCAGTTGTATTAAGCCCAAGAGCAAATGTGTGTCTGTTCTTTAAATCAGCACAGAAAGAAGGAAGTGTAGCACTATATATGGAAATGGAATTCTTGATGGAGTTGGGTGAGTACAATCAATACTCCTAGGTAAGGAAGAACACTGCAGACAGCTGCATGGAGTGTAATGCAGTTACCTGCAATCACAGAACACGGAAGCAGCTGCCAAAGCTTCCTATTCCTTAACGACAGGCAAACTGAGAAGTAGGCTATTATTGAACAGGAGACTAAGTTATGTTCCTGAAATTCTTAAAAGCTGAGAATGCTTTTCAAAGGGTGGGAGGGGACTATCCTTTAGAGAAATTTCTGATCGTTGGGTAAAGTAAATAATTTTACTTGCACAAGTATATTGCAGTTTCACCTACTAAATTATAAACATCTTAGGATATCACTAAATGGTAGTTAAGAAAGATAGTTACATATCAATAAAAAAGAAAGAAAGATAGAATGGGATATTGGAGAGTCATAAAGTTGATAGACGCACTGACAGTGGGAAATGGAGGCCCCTGGGTAGAAGCAGACACTGGTCTTTGTAATTGACGTTTATCAGAATTCTTATTAAAAAAGACACACTAAATAATAGAGGATTGTAATTTCGCTACTATAATACATTTTCTGTAAAATTAGATGTTGGTTCTCAGGACTAGAGAAATTACAAAGTATCTTCCCAGCCTTCTCACATGCTGCATCTCCTCCTCCCCTTTTCTCTGTTAACCTTGGCTTGGCTTGGCTTGCAAGCTTGTTCTCAAACCAACTGAATAAGTAACATAATTTATTTGAAATATTTCATACTTGCTGGGCATTCTGAAATAAAAGATCCAGTAAATGGAAAAGGAACAAACTATCACAAAAATGATTTTTAACCGTGATTCTCTATTGATCCTGATTTAGAGGTTTGTTTATGTTCCTTTTTAAAGGAGCATTTCTCCTTGTTCATTTCTACTTCTTACCCATTTTTGTTGTTTTGTTTGTTTTTTTTTAAAGATTAGCCATGCAATGGAAAGAGAAAGAAGAGATAAGAGACTTTGGTTTGCATCTTAACTCTCCTATATAATAGTTGTTTACATGAATGTGGAAAACTCAATTTACTTCTCTGAATCTATTTTCTCATCAAAAGAAAGAAGTATTTGGGTGAAGAGTAAGAAAGTATCATATACTACTAAGACTATGATATATTTTGGAAAAAAAGAGGAGATCTGTATATTCTGAGTCTCATTAGGAAACTGATTTATGTGTAGATGAACAAAAAATCTTGAGTTTATTAAGTAGGAAATATAAATTCAGCATTGTGTTAGAGTCCCTTGCCATAAACAACTATAGAAATAAGCATGATGCAGAAGACAAATTGTTTCATAAACTGGACAACAGAACACATGAACCTGTATTAATAATTCCCGAAAGAAGGGAAATGAAAAATGGCATGTGCCTCATCGTCTCCCTAACTTTATGCCCAATGGCAATTTCTTGTTGTTGGGTCAGGGAATTGTGCTCCAGGAAAGTGCAACAGCCTTGAAGGACAGAGGGAACAGGAACTGCAGTTTGGAGTTGCTTAGTTGGTAGTTCTAGTTTTTCAAGAAATTGGTCCATTTCATTTTTTACTTTGTGGGCATAGAGATTTTGATATTAGGTTATTGAGCATCAAATGTCCGATTTCCTTAAGTACTAAGTTGGTTGGGATCTCTGACATTTTCCTTTGACACTTCTTGTTTTGTTTGTATTGTGAAGGTACATCCTCAGTCTTTCAAACGCATGCTTTGGCTCGTGATTATCTTTCAAATTTTTTTTAGAGTAATTTTTGTGAAACCATGGATAAGTCAAAAATTCGTGTTATTTTTGAATATGAGTTCCATCATGGAATCGATGCAGCGCAGACAGCTCGAAATATCAATGAAGTGTTTGGGAAGGATGTGGCTAACGAACGTTCAGTACTTTGATGGTTTAAGAAGTTCCCTTCCGGTGATTTTAATCTAGAAAATAAGCCATGTGGGTGACCGGAGTCCAAGGTGGATAATGATGAGTTGAAAGCTGCAGTGGCAGCGAATCCGTGTTAACCTGCGGGTGAACTAGCAACAAGGTTGTCCTTTACTATTCCAACAATATTAGACGATTTGAAACAAATTGGCAAGGTAAAGAAGCTGGATAGCTGGGTTCCGCATGAATTAAGCAAGTGTCAGGAGAGAAATCGTCTGGAAGCTTGCCTTTCTTTGTCGTCAGGACATAATTCTACACCGTATTGTTACATGTGATGGAAAATGTTTTTTTGACAATTGCAAGTGTTTGGCACAATGGTTGGATAAAGATGAAGTGTCAAAACACAGTCCAAAAACGAATATTCATCAAAAAAGTACATACTCACTATTAAATTGGAACTGACTGATCAGCACTCGTGTGCACAGATGGAAGGAAAACTCAACGGAATGAAACAGGTGGGAGGGGGTGGAGGGGACGGGTGAAATCACACCTAACAGTACAATGTACACCATGTGGGTGATGGGCACACTTACAGCTGACTCAAGCAGTATAAAAGCAATCCATGTAACCAAAATATTTTTACCCCCTAGTATTCTAAAATAAAAAAAATTTAAAAGATTAAAAAAATAAAATTAAAAGAATCCCATTTATGAGGGCTCCACCCTCATGACCTAATTACCTCCGAAAGGCCATGCCTCCTAATATTATCACATTGGGGTATGACAGTTGATTATACAAATTGGGTCATTCTTGTCATACCCAGCTAAACCAGAGTTAAGGGACCAGGGGAGAAAAGAACTTGGGGCAAATAGCACCTGCTCCAAGAAGTGAATTTTCGGCAAAGCCAGCTACTGAGAATGCCTTCTGTAACCCTAAGACCAGTTTTAGCTCGTGGCTGTTAAAAAACCTGCCATGACTCTATGATTAATTTTACTTAACAACCATCACTCACCAGTCAGAGCTTGCCAGCTCCCAAAAGCTTCTCCAGTGCCAGTGAGCTTTATTTCAAAACAATATATAACTTTTTTCTTTTTAATAAAACCACTACCCTTCTCTTTGTTCTTTCGACATACTAAAGACCACCTTGATCTGTGTGTCTGCCCTGAATTGCAATTCCGGTATTCCCAAATAAAATGTTTAATTAGAAAAAAGAAAAAAGCTAATGGCGTTTGGTGGTCCAGGGTTGGTATTATTCACTACAGCTTCATGAAACCTGGTCAGTTGATTACAGTGACTGTCTACTGCAACCCTTTAAATGAAATGATAAGAATGCTTATAGTTAAGCAGCTGAGATTGGTCAACACAGACAGGCCAATCCTCTTGCAAGACAATACTCGACCACATGCCACACAAACAACACTGCTCAAACTAGAGAAGCTGGACTTGGAAATTCTCTGTTATCCACTGCATTCACCAGACCTTGCATCAACTGATTACCACGTCTTCCAGGCTTTGGACCACTTCTTACAAGGAAAAATATTCAGTTCTCAACAACCTGTGGAAAACGCCTTTCACGATTTCGTCACCACTTGCTCTCCAGGCTTCTTTGCTGCTGGCATAACTGAGCTATCAATAAGATGGCAAAACTGTGTCAATAGTTTAGGGGCATACTTTGATTAATTGCACTGATTCTTGTTTGAGATATAATAAACTACTCTTTTGATTAGAAATTGGAGATTTCATATTAATGATCTAATAGTATCCTTTTATTATTATTTTCGTGTCCATGGGATTGGTAGTGATAAACTTCTTTTATTTGTGATATTGGTAATTTCTGTCTTCTGTCTTTTTGCTCTGTTAGCCTGGCAAGAGTTTTATCAATTTTATTGATCTTTTCAAAGAACCAGATTTTGTTTCATTATTTTTTACTGTTTTCTGGTTTTCAATTTTATTGATTTCTACTCTAATTTTTATTATCTGCTTACTTCTACTTGCTTTAATTTAAATATTCTCTTTTCTCTGGAGTCCTTAGGTTGAAGCTTAGATTATTGGTTTTAAATATTTCTTCTCTTCTAATGTACACATTTAATACTACATATTTCTCTATAAGTACTTCTTTTGCTGCATCCCACACTTTTGATAAGTTATATTTTTATTTTGTTGAAATATTTTTAAATTTGTCTTGATTTTCATCATTATTTTAAATGCCCTGTCTAATAACTCCAAATTCTGTCACATATGAATCAGATTCTTATGCTTTCTTTGTCTCTTCAGGCTGTCTTTTTGTTGCCTTTTAGCGTGTCTTGTGATTTTCATTTGAGAGCTGGACATGCTGTGTGTATTAGGTTAAATGAATTGAGGTAAATAGTCCTTTATTATGAATGTTTTGGTTAATCTGGTTAGAAGCTGCTCTGCATTTTTAATATTTGCTATAACTTTGGCAGAGCTTCAAATTCTTCTAAATTCTTCAAAGTATTCTTCTTTTTGTCTTTCTTGTAATCTTAAGAATTTCTAAGTAGAGTCTGTATCTCAGAGCTCTTTTAGTTGTAATCCCTGTTTTACAACTAGAGCCCTGTTTATGTGTTGGTTAGGTGTGGAAGACAGGAAGTAGTCTACCAGCCTATAATTAAATTAAATCTCAATCTTTTTTTTTGAGTCTGTGTCCCTGAGTTATAATTTTCACAAGTGTTTCTTTTTTTTATAATTTTTAAACATTTATTACTTTTATTGTGGTAAAATATACATAGCATAGAATTTACTATCTAAACTATTTTAAGTGTGTAGTTAATGCTATTATTCATAATGTTGTACAACTATCACCATCATCCATCTCCATAACTCTTTCATCTTATAAAACTAAAACTCTGTGCCCGTTAAACAATAACTCTCCATGCCCCATTTTCCTGTCCCCTATTAATCACCATTTTACTTTCTGTCTCTATGATTTATACTACTCTAACTACATCACATAAGGGGAATAATGGAGTATTTTTTTTAACTGTTTCAGTTAACATAATGCTCTCAAGGTACATCCATGTCATCACATATTTCAGAATTTCTTTTCTTTTTAAAGCTGAGTAATATTCCATTGTATGTATATACCATATTTTGCTCATCTATTCATCTGTTGATGGACACTTGGTTTGCTTCCATATTTTAAATATTGTGAATAATGCTGACATGACATGATTGTACAATTTTCACTTTAAGACTCTGCTTTCAATATTTTAGGACATACACCTAGAACTGGAATTGCTCCATCATATGATAATTTTATTTTTAATTTTTTAAGGAACTATCATACTCTTTTCTATAGCAAGTATACCATTTTACATTCCTTCCAATAATGCACAAGTGTTACAATTTTTCCACATGCTTCCACTCTTTTTTTTTAATAGTAGCCATCCTCATGGATGTGAGGTGGTATCTCATTATAGTTTTGATTTGAATTTATCTAATTCTTAGTGATGTAAAGCATCTTTTCATGCACTTATTGGTCATTTGTATATCTTCTTTGGAGAAATGTCTATTCAAGTCTTTTGACCATTTTTGAATCAGGTTTTTTTTTTATAGTTAAGTTTTAGTAGATTTCTATATCTGGATGTCAATCTCTTATCAGATATGCAATTTGCAAATATTTCTGCCATTCTGTGGATTCTTTATTGCCTTTTTACTGTTAAAGTGTCCTTTTTTTTTTGAGACAGGCTATCACTCTGTTGCCCAGGCTAGAGCAAAGTGGCATCATTATAGCTAACTGCAACCTCAAACTCTTGAGCTCAAGCAATCTTCCTGCCTCAGCCTCCTGAATATCTGAGACTACAGGTACATATCACCATACCTGGCTAATTTTTCTATGTTTTGTAGAGATGGAGTCTCAGGACATTGCTCAGGTTGGTCTCCAACTCCTGGCCTCAAGGGATCTTTCTACCTAGGTCTTTCAAAGTTCTAGGATTATCACCACTCTTGGACAGGCCAACTCATAGTGTCTTTTGATGTGGAAAGCCCTGTTGGTGTGGTGGTTAGGTGTGGGAACGAAAACACAATCTACAATATTATGATTAAATCTCAGTCCTGTAATGGGCCTGTGTCCCTGAGTTGTAATCTTCACAGGAATTTTTTAGCTTTTTCTTCTCTCATCCTTTGGTTCTACAGGAAGATCAAGGGGATTAGAGGGAGAGAAATGTCCTTTCTCCAGGTAAGAAAAGGCAAAAAGTTTTCTCTTTTTGTCACAGAGAAAACTATGGGTGTATTTCACAATGTTTTCTCTTTCCTTTCTCTTCCACAACCATGAAGACATCTTTCTTGACTCTTCACCATAAGAACTTGGTTGAGTTCATGTAAGTAAAATCTCTAGAACTTTTGAGAGACCCTTAAGGTGGTAGACCAAGGGATTTTTACTCTCAAGGTTGCCCACACTCAGCCTCCAGCAATAAATCAAAACCACCACTTAAGAATTCCTGCTAGTTTGTGGCTCTAGAGACTTCTCTTTCAGTTGAGCAGGTCTCAGCTATGACTTTCTGGATTTACCTGTTTCTTCAGGTTATGGTTTGCCTTGCCAACTCCGTTCTCTAATGGTTCCAAGAAAAGTAAGTGATTTTCCATTTATGATGCCTTTTCTTCTTGTAAAGATGGTGGTGATGATTTCAGAGCTCATTACATGTTAGAGCAAAAACCAGAACACTTTACATTGAAAAGGCATAAAAATATGCCCTGAAATGAGGAAAATAAAAAATTTCAACCTTGAAAGACCTGATGTAATTAGTAGACATATATTAAAACAATTATTATAACCATATTCCATATGTACAAGAAATCAAAGAATGAAAATGTTAGTGAGAGATACAGATGATATAACAAAGGCTCCAACTGAATTATTAGAAATAAAAAAAACAATGCTTGAGATGAAAAGCACACCAGACTAGATTAATAGAAATTAGATGCTGACTGAGGAAATTTAGGTGAATTTCAGCAAAAAACAACACAGACTATTTAAATAAGATACAAAAAGGAAAAAAAGAGTTATTGATGAATAGAGAGCATCAGTGAGCTTTAGATCAATATCAAGTGACCTAATATGATTATAATCAAAATCTCCAACAAAAAGGAGAAAATAGAGCAGGAAACGTAACATAGTTGAAAAAATAATGGCTGAAAAGTATTAAATTTAATAAAAACTATAAAATCAGATATCTGAGACTCTCAACAAAACTCAACTGAAAAAATATATAAAACTACAAGAAGGTATATCTTAGTCACATAGCTTAAAACTAAGCTATTTATAAAATAACTTAAAAACAGCCAGTAGAAAAATTTGCATATTACATACATATTACAAAGATGAGAATGACAGCTGATGTCTTCTTAGAAACAATGCAATCCAGAGGAAAGTGGAGCGATTATCTACAACACTAAAAAAAGGAAAAAAAACCCTGTCAATCTAAAATTCTATATTCAACAATGTGTCTTTCAAAAATGAAGACCAATCACGCAAAACAAAAGACTTTATCACCTGCAGACATACACTACAAAAAGCAACAAAGAAAAATTTTCACTCAGAATGAAAATTACACCAGATATCTGGATCTATATGGAGAAATTGCATCAGAAATGATAAATATGTCAGAAAATACAAAATGATATTCTTCCTAATTTTAATATCTTTAAAATATATTTTACAGTTTAGTGTAAAATTAATGTATTTTGGAATTTAAACATATGTAAAAATAAAATTTATGAATTCTATAGGACAAAGGAGCAGAATTGATGGAGTATACTGTTTTCTAGTTTTTATACTATGTGTGAAGTGGTATAATATTATCTGAAGTTAGGCTCTGATAAATAATGTTTTTCACTGTAAACCTCAAATCAATAACTGAAACAACTAAACAAAGTTATTTCTAATAAGCCAACAACACAGATAAAATGTAATCAAAAAAAATTCCAAAAATTTTCTGAAAGAGAAAAAAAGTAGAAAGAAAGAAGTTACTCTGTTTTTATTTTCAGACAACATAATTGTCTGTATAGAAAATTCTCTCTATTCTGTATAGATTCAGATTTTGTATAGATCCAGATATCTGGTATAATTTTCATTCTGAGTGAAATTTTTTCTTTTTTGCTTCTTGTAGTGCATGTCTACAGGTGATAAAGTCTTTTGTGTGATTGGTTTTCATTTTGAAAGACATATTGCTGAATATAGAATTTTAGATTGACAGGTTTTTTTTTCCTTTTTAGTACTTTAGAATTTTCATAACATAGAATATAGCATGCTTATAATATACAAAGTCAATATTATAAGTTAATAGTACTTCCAGATCCTAGAAATGAGAAATCAAAGTTGACATTTAATATTTTTTTCAAAATAACATTAAAAACATAGGCATAAACTGACAAAAGATATGGAATATTTGTACAGTGACAACTACAAAACATTGATGAGAAAATTAAGTAAAAGATAAATAAATGAACAAATACATCATACTCATGGATTGGAAGACTCACTACTTTTAAGATGTGAATTCTCCCCAGATGGTCTATCGATTCAATGCAATCCCAATAAAAATCTCAGGTAGCATTTTTATAGAAATTGACAAACCTATTCTAGCCTTTGTATTGAAATGCAGAGGCTTAGATAGTGAAAACAATTGGGTAAAGAGGAATAAATCGGGAAGACCCACGTTGCTTGATTCAAAAACTAATTATGGAGCTACAAGAAGCAAGAGTGTGGTGTTGGCATAAAGATAGATAATTTGGTCAATAAAGCATAATAGAGAGTTCAGCAAGAGGCTCACACAGACAAGTTAAATTGATGTTCAACAAAGGTCCCAAAGCAATCCAATGGGAAAAGGATAATCTACCCATTCTGCAACCCATGAACTTCCTTCCATACCTCAAAACACATACAGATAAACTGAAGATGGATCATAAACTTAAACATACGAGCTAAAATGATAAAACATTTGGGAGAAATCATAGGATAAAATAGTAATTGTTTTTGATTTGGCAAGAATTTACTACATATAAATAACACAAGCCACAAACTATTAATATATAAAAATATATAAATTGTACTTCATCAAAATTAATTTTTCCCCTAAAAAATAAAAAATGTAACTGTAAAACAATATTTGAAAAACATTTATCTGACCAAAGACTCATGTCTGAAATATATAAAGAGTTCATTAATAAGAGGACAAAAATATCAATTTAAAAAATGGACACTATATCTAAGAAGATATAAGAATGAGAAATAAGTATATGAAAATTTGCTCAAGCTCAGTAGTCATTAGAAAAATGTAAATAAAATTTCAAGGAGATACTATCACACCCCTACTATAATGACAAAATAGGCAATTGAACAAAAAAACTGATTACATCCAGTGTTGGTAAATATGTGGAATAACTGGAATTTTCTTATGCTACTGGTGGAAATGTAAAATGGTGCAGTAACTTTGCAAAAATGTTTGGAGATACTAAAAAACTTAAATATGCACCCAACATACAACATGGCCATTCCACATCTATTTACTCAAAAGAAATAATACCATATTCCACATCAGACATCAATCTTGTACATGAATGTTCATAGCAGCTTTATTTGAAAACAACACAAATATCTATCAACAGGTAAACAGATTAATAAACTGTTCCTTTTAAAGTGCTACAATGAATATTACTCTGTTGTAAAAAAAGAACTGGCCTATTGACAAATGAAATCACATGAATGGATTTCAAAATAATCATGTTGAATGAAATAAGCCAGACAAGAACATATAACATATGATTCCATTCATACAGAATTCTAGAACACGAAAATTAAATTAAAGATAGAAATTAGCTCAATAGTTGCTTCTGGATAGTAAAGGACCCGGAGGAGAGGAGTTAAAAAGAAGCATAAGGAAACTTTTGGGGCAATGGATGGGTTATTACCTGATTATAGTGTTGGTTTCACAGCTGTATGTTTATCCAATTGTATGCTTCATGTATGTACAGTTTAATGTATGAAAAGTATATTTTAATAAAATGGTAAACAATGAATAAGTCAGTGCTTGACTTAGAAAATAGCCTGTGAATAGTTCATTGCAGTGTGTACTATGGCAAAAATAAACAAAGAGTACTTTATGCCACAGGTAGAGCAATCTAATCTTAAATGCTATTGATAGCACTACTGGGCTATTTCTTTAAATTTTTGTTTCTATGTGAAGAATAGCTCAATTGTGCATTTTCATTTCATACTTAATATTTTACATCTATTAATTTATTTGGCAATCAAATCATTTTTCTAACATATTCCAGTGATATGGGAGAAGTTAGAATGATTTATTTAAACACTAGAATATGACAGATTTCATCCTTAGCTGGAATTTTCACTGTTAGCATACATTTTAAAAATGACTACCACTACAAAATTTAAAATATGGAATGATTACATAAACCTCTACTCCCAAAGCCATTGTAAAAGGATATATATTTTTGGAACAGAGTGATATATTAAGCACTGTGAACTCAATAGCCAGTATAGCTATTTGGAGGAAATACTAACACAGGTTAAAGTTTCTTCACCTATGTTTCTTTAGTCTGTTAATTAATTCTCCTTCATCTACATTTTCCTACTGCTGTAATTTACCATGATAACCATTAACTGTGAAACTGTGTTATAACCCAGAGTTTCTGCTCTAAAAAATATATTTTACTGAGATTAATTTTATCAATGGCATGAGGCATGCAAGGAAACACTGAATATCATTTTCTTCTGTGCTGTACCATTTCTGAAAAGTGGGAAATGTTTTGAAGTTTAGCTGGCCTGTGAAAGTTCTCTTAAAATAAAACATGACCTCAAGATGTTAAATATATAATTAGACTTCATGTGTGCTTTCTGAAATTATATGGGGAAGATTTTGTCCCTTTGAATGTATGCTTTATCGTTCAAAGATGTATTTTATACTTACCAGTTTTCTGAAATCTTTTTAGTCACTCCTATTAAGTATTTGTTTTATTATGATATATGTTCTTAAAATATTAGGTATGAGCAGAATACATATGAATGCAGTAGAATTCATACTATAAAGGTAACTTGGTAAATCACTTTGGAAACGAAAGAATACTTAAGAAAAAATGTAAATTGAAAATAGTAAAGTTCAATGTCTTTGCCCTTTATGAGAAAAGGATATAAAAAGGTTATGATAAAATGTCTTGGTGTTTCATACATATAAACATACACATATGCACAGGCCTGGTTTAATGAAGATGATTCTTAGTGATGGACATTGCCCGAAAGACTGCAAAGGTTGATTAGTGATATCTGAATTGGTCACAGAAAAGAGATTTGGCAGTCTTTCCACAGACCACAACATTTTGTGAGAGATTATACTGAAGTTACTGGTAAATGGCAAAAGACTTCATCATAGGATATAAAATTTTTTTTCTTTAGAGAAAAAAAGCATAAAAGAGAAGAAAAGCATCTTTTCTTTGAGAAGGGGTTTCAATAATTCATAATGTTGAACTGTGAGTTACTAAAAATTGTAGTTGCTACAGAATTTTTGTGACTTCTAATCATCTCCTCTACTTAAACATGTAATTTTAGTGTTTTAGGATACTTATCACCAAAAAAGGATAATCCTATTCTGTCATTCCTTTCAACAGAACCGGCCATAATGGTGAAACAATTTCAGTTTGGAAGTCAGTATTTACAAAGCTTATTCTTAGTTATTTCTTCCTTTCTTCATACAAAGGTCTCTCATAGAGTTTCAGCTGGAAACATAATTGAGTCTGAAGGCCATATTTTCCTCTTCTGACAACTGTTCAGATCCTGAATACAATATTGGCCTTGGAGCCTGTTAAGATCACAGTTACTTTTCAAAAATAATTTTTCAAATTATTGCAGCTTTAATCAAAGAAAAACACATGCAAACACATACATACTCACAGATATATGATATATGTGTTTGTTTGAGTTTTCCCAGAGCTGATTCACAAGTTTAGGATGAAAGATAAGGTAAAGTTGAGACAGCTTGTGACAACTCAAAACAAGTAATGGAGGCAAAGGTCTCAGTCAATGGATGTTTATTAAGCCAAAGTTTGATGACATGTCTGGGGAAAACACACACCACAGACATATCTGTGCCTGACTGTTTTTCCAAAGCAGGATTTGAAAATTCCGGTTTTAAAGGGGATAGACAGACACAGAAAGAAACAAAGAGGACGGGAGCTGGATAGTGAGACACAATGGTTACATGCTTGTGAGACCCAGGAAATATATATTTTATATAAGATAAGTCAAATGTTAGAAGAGAAAAAGGGCATGAAGGAAGCATCAGTTATGCAGAGGTCCCTGGGCAGGTGGAAAATATTTTGATTTTGTCTTATCCCTGTTCTGCACCCAGGCAGATAAACTTGTAATCAACATTATTAGTGTGGACTCAAACAGATTTTAGTTTTAGGAGCTTAGCCTGCAGACCCAAAGTTACAATTTGCACATACTTGTTTATGGGGAGCTAGCAAATAACTTCTTTATGAATGACCCATGGGTGCAGTCCTTCACAGGTACATGAGGGCTTTATCTTTCCTTGGAGATCTGGCTGATGTATGGTGTTAGTAACAGCTATTCACTTGGAAGGGGGTGTTGAAAGATTCAGCCTCCTTCCCTTTTGCATAAAGAGTTGGGGGGTAGGGTGGTCCTGAAATTTTTATTTTCCTTTACAATTGTTTAAGAAGATCATATGCCTAAATCAATGAGCCACTTGTCAAATGATACTAGGCAAGGAGCCATGTTTGTGGACTTTCAGAGGAGACTTTGTTCTCACTCATTAGGGTTTATTGGGTAGGGTGATAATGTACTTTATCCCTCACTAAGACAGTTGTTAAGTGTTCTAGAGAAATAGGAGGTATGGTTACTTTATAACTGGGGTCAACCCAGTGAACTATGAGATAACACAGAAACAAATCTAGAATTTGAAGTTTATTATACATTTCACTGAGTTTTAAATTCTGGTTTTACTTCATAAAACTATGTGACTTTAGGAAAATTTACTTAGCTTATCTAAATGTCTATTTTTTCATTTGTAAAATGGTGATTATAGTCTTATCTCCAAGCATGGCCATAAGGATTAAATAAATGAGCTGAAGTATATAAGATTCTTAGCAGAGAACTAAGAACACAGCAAGCATTTTTTGTCATTTGTGTTTGAAAGCAAACTGGTTGAAATAGCTATTATTTCTTGAAGATTTACTTCCTGAAGTTTTCCTTTATTGAGAATTAATATTGTACTTCCTTCCTCTGGGCCTTTGTAACTCTGTGCTAACCAAAAATATATTCTATTCTGCCTATTCTATCTTAAGCTGTGATTTATTCCATAGATGTCTATTTTGTCAAGAACTCTGGACAGTAAGGTCATATCATATCTGTCTTTAACGTGACACAGGGTCCATCCCTGTGCCTTGCACAGAGTAGGTATTCAGTGAATGCTGAATGCTTGGATTAAACTTATCATAACTCCATGAATTTAACAGCCCTTTAACATTATTTTTTTTCCAAATTCACCACTGAATTTCTATGTAGTTATTGGATTTCCAAAAGAAGCTATGTGTTCTTTTGATGATTTACTCACTATTTCTTTAAAATACAGTGATTTGGGAAAAAGATAAACATTTCTAAAAGAAAATGTGTATTTTTTGGCTAATCACAATTTCTTTAATATAAAATAAACTGAAGCAGAGATGAAAATATGCACGGAAAAACTCTGAGTTAAAGCTAATTAAACAATCTATTTTACAACCATAAATACTAATAAGGGAGCATGGCTCAGCCCCTTGAATCTTTTTTTTTTTTTGAGACAGAGTCTCACACTGTTGCCTGGGCTAGAGTGTCATGGCGTCAGCCTAGCTCACAGCAACCTCAAACTCCTGGGCTCAAGCGATCCTTCTGCCTCAGCCTCCCAAGTAGCTGGGACTACAGGCATGCGCCACCATGCCCTGCTAATTTTCTCTATATATTTTTAGCTGTCCAATTAATTTCTTTCTATTTTTGGTAGAAATGGGGTTTCATTCTTTCTCAGGTTGGTCTTGAACTCCTGAGCTCAAATGATCCACCCGTCTCAGCCTCCCGGAGTGCTAGGATTA
>CAUYSK010069863.1:0-11820 GCA_963575035.1 Avahi laniger
TTAATTTCTTTCTATTTTTTGGTAGAGATGGGGTCTCGCTCTTGCTCAGGCTGGTCTCGAACTCCTGAGCTCAGAACGATCCGCCCACCTCGGCCTCCCAGAGTGCTAGGATTACAGGCGTGAGCCACCACGCCCGGCCACATGGGAGGATATTTGAGGTGACATTCCCCTGGCCACGACTCATAGACAACCCATAACAGCATTGGAAGCTAGGAAACGTAGTCTGGCTGGGTGCTCAGGAGAAAAGGAAGTAATAGAGTTTGGCCAAGTCATATCAGCCTCCACCAGAATACTCAACTTATTCTGATTATTCTTATTCTGTACATAAATAAGTTAAAATAAAACTTTATGATTTGTTAGCTTTTTTCCTCTCATGAAACTTAAGTGGTATACAATGCAGAATAGTATAATACCTCATGCTGTGAAACAAGTTGTGAGGTCATGCAATCTAAAAACAATATTAAATTTTTTTATCTTTTAATTTTGGAATAATTTTAAACTTAAAAGTTGAAACAATAGTACAAATAACTTTCACATACCTGTTACCCATATTCACCAGTTATTAACATTTTGCTACATTCACTTTTTTCTATGTATGTGATTTTGTGTGTGTGCACATGTGTGTATACACATTTTTCCTCAAATTATTTGAGAGTAAGTTGCAGACCTCCTACCCTTTACTAAACAGTTCAGTATGTATTTACTAAGGACAAAGACATTCACTTATATAACCACGGTACAGTTTTCAAAACCATTGAACATTTATACAATACTATTATCTATGGTATAGATAGACTGTCCTTATAGAATTATGTTTTGAGACAAGGTTTACACAATATATTTAGTTTTCATGTGTCTTTAGTCTCCATTAATTAGGATGATTGCTCAGCATTTCTGTGTCTTTCACATCAATGACATTTCTGAAAAGTGCAGATCAGTTGTTTTCTAGCATGATCCTTAACTGAGTTTGTGTGATGTTTCCTTATGATTAGATTCATATTATGCATTTTTGGCAAAATACTATGCCAAGGATCGGGAATCTGCAGCCTTAAGGCCACATGTGGCCTTCTAGATCCTTAAGTGCGTTTTTATGACTGAATCTACATTTTACAGAACAAATCCTTTTATTTTTATTAGTATGTTTTTGTTTGTCTTTTATTTTTAAAATGAACATATTTAAAATACCAAAGAATAAAATAAGTTTCAATGAAATAAACCTCCCAGACTGACTGGCACAATTAGAACCTTAGGAAGCCATAAGGGCTAAACTGACAGCTGCTATACTCATGATTTAGTTCTAACTTCCCCCACCTGACGGATGCCACTACCACACAAGTCTGGTTCGGTAGAGTTAATGTAGGTCAAGTATGCCATTCTGTTATCAGCTTTTGACAACAGTGCACTGTGTTTCTATTTGAAGTGGAATTTGTGAATAGTTGCATGGCTCAACAGTATTTTTTAATTCTGTCTGCTTAACAGTCCCTCATGTCAAAGAAGACCAAGAGAACACTAAAGGAAGAAAACAGATTTTTAAATGAGGATTGGGAATTGCAATATTATCTTGTTTCTGCTAAAGATAAGATGATTTGCTTGCTTTGTGATACTGCAATAGCAGCATTAAAGAAACTCAATGCTCGTCAGCTTTATAACACTCATAAGGACCACAAATGTTTTAAATTAGAGGGAGAGGAATGAAAGGTTGTATTGAAGAAATTAAAAGATGAAAAGCAAAAGCAAAGACAATTCTTTCAAGCAGCAATAAGACCTGGAAATAATGCAACTGAAGCAACTTATAAAGTAGCTTATATACTTGGGGAAAAATTCAGTGATATAGAAATTGTGAAAGAATGCATCGTCGAAGTTGTAGGATGCTTAGGCCCCCATAACATTTCAAAGTACAAATAACTGCCTCTTTCAAGAACCATTAACTGATTGGCAGCATGAATTAGTCTTCAACTTAACAGAACAACTTCAAGCAATATTTCAAAAGGAAAATATATATTATTGAATTGCTTTGGATGAATCAACTGATATCACTGACTCGGTGCAGGTTTTACACTTCATTTGGGTCATAACAGAAGATTTTCTTTGCTATGAAGAGTTACTCACTTAGGGCACTCTTGTGAACAGAACATGGGGAATAGATATCTTCAACAACTTTCAAGATAAATGTGAAGCTGGACTGAATTTGATAAATTTAGAGAGTGTATGTATAGATGGTGCACCTTCCATGACAGGAAAACAGGAAGGGTTTATTGTGCAGATAAAAAAAGGATTAACAGATCCAGATGCTCTCATTTCTTTTCATTGTATCTTGCATCAGCAAAATCTCTGTGCTAAAGATACTATTTTAAGTGACACTTTGCAACAAGTTATAAGTATTGTTAACTATATTCATACAAATGCAACACACCATTGTCAGCTTTGTAACATGCTAAAGTTGAACTATGAGTTATTCAGTGTGGATTTGCCCTATCATTCTAAAGTGTGTTGGCTATCGCAGGGACAGGTGTTAGCCAAAATTTTATCTCTGCGAGAACAGATAGTTACATTTTATGTAGAATCAGCAATGTGAATTATTGAAAGATTTCTATAGGAATGAAGCATTTCTGTGCAATATCACGTCAAATCAAAATGACTTGAATATTTCTTGGCAAAGTCTATATATAATATGTGGCAAAAATCCAAGCATTTTGAAAAAAGCTTTTTTTCCCAAAACACTTCAAAAGGAAATTTCGGATGAACATTTTCCCCAGTTAGTAAAGGTCACTGATGAGCAGGATGACATACACAAATCATTTGAAGAAATACGTGCTGTTACAGACCTATTAATTGGAGAATACAGTGAAAGGTTCATTGACTTTGAGAATCACGACATCACACTCAAATTAGCATTTCAGCCTCACCTGGTTGATATCACCAAGGCACCTAAAGGACTACAGATGGAATTGATTGAGCTTTCAGTAGATGATATTTTAAAGTCATCGTTTGATGCTAAGAAAGATCCAATTGGAATATGGAAAAATGCAGTAGAATATCCACACCTTCTGCAACATGCCTGAAAAATGCTTTCTTGCTTTTCAACCACTTATTACGGTGAATCTCCATTCTCCTACCTAATCCAAATCAAGACACCCTTAAGGTCACAAATGACTGATACCCATTAGAAGATCAACTAAAACTGCAGACCTCCACGCTGCAACCACATATTCAATTGCTTTCCAACGATGAGCAGACACAACAAAGTCCTTAAAAGGTTAGTTAACTTTGAAATGAACAGTTTTCATTTTTTGAAATTATTAAGGACATAGTAGTTAGATTTTTGCAAAATAATGTACATTTTTAAGTATATCTAACTGAAATTTCTTGAATGCGGTCTTATTTGATTACATCTGAGTTATGTGGCTTCCAACATGAAGATGTTCCCTGCCCCTGGCTTAGAGGATGGAGGAAGGGGCCCTGAGCCAAGGAAGGTGGCCTCCAGACACTGGAAAAGGGAGGACACAGATTCTCCCAGGTGCCTGCAGAAGGAACACAGCCTTGGCAGAACTTTGATTTTACCTTCTAAGACTCATTTTGGATTTCTGAGCCCCAGAACCATAGCGCAGTACATTTGTGTGGTTCGAAGATGCTAGGTTTGTGGCCATTGCTTATAGCAGCAGCAGAAAACTGTAATACAGTGGTATTTCCTGTGCCAGGTCTGTTGTACCTGAACTCTAGGTGTGGTCTTGCAGCTTACCTGTTCTACATGTGTAAGTTATTATCGCCTCTGCCCGCGGGGAACTCCTTGAGAGGAGACACCCCAGTTTTATCCCTCTCTGTAAGGACAGAGCAGATATGTCAGAGGGGCCAGGTAAATATCTGGATGCAAGTGAGATGACCCACACAGATCACTGCGTCACCAGCCCCTGTCAGAGGCCGGAAGTTGCAGCAACGTGTTCACAGCACAGTCTTCACGGGGCCTCCTGGGACAGGGAGGTGATGAGGGCTGAGACAAGCCAGCAGCATCATGGCGTGAGTCGCCGCTGTAACCTGACGGCTGCCGGTGAGCCTTGGAGGCCGGTCCGTGGCCAGCATTTGCTGTCACCGCAGACTTTCTCATTGCTCAGGTGTAGCTCAGGCTCTTTAGTGCAATTTGTTTGCAACCAAGTTAGCAGCCTCTGCAACGCCAGGGCACCGAGCCGAGCCCATAAACACCGCGGCGTGAGCAGCACTGGCATCGCGGAGCTGCGGCTGACGGAGTTCCGGGGCCCTGCACCATTCGTGTTCCCGCCAAAGCACCCCGGCTTCCCCAGCCCCGACCTCCACTGCAGTCCAGCTCCGAGTGGGGGCACGAGCGGCTCTGCCCATCCTCCCGCTGTGGAGGAACAGAGGGGCGGTGGAGCAGGAGCAGGCGTTTTCTAGCTTTGAGAACCTCTGAGGAGGGTGAGGGTGAGGGCGCCCCGTGGAGAGGCCGTGCGTGCCGGCTGGGTCCAGGTGCGCACACACCTTCTGCAGCGGCCTGGGGCTGCCTGGCTCTCGCCCTCACGTGTCTCTGTGGCCGTAAACCAAAGTGTGTTAGTGCTGCCAGCTGCCCTGGAGATCTCACCCACTCCTGCGCTTTATAAACAAACAAAGCAAAGCTCCGAGAAATGGAGTGGCTTGTCCGCGACCACACGGCAGGGCCTGGGCATAGCGTCCATCAGGGCCAGCGAATCAATCTCCCGACAAAGGTTAACCCACAGCGAGGCTGACGCCACCCACCCTCTCCATCAGGGGTCCAAGGCCGCGAGAGGTCCGTGCTGGCCAGGCTCCCCACGCGTCTGCGCCAAGTGCCTGCGAGTGGCAGTGAGGAAGGAGCAGAAGCCAGCAGACAGCGGTGCACTTCGTCACTGTGTCAGTCCGAATTTAGGGCAGAGGAGTGGAGGGGAAGGGGTGTGGCAACGAGGCTTTACACTCAGCACTGCTTCGACCAGCACCTCAGACAACGGTGGCTTCAACGGGAGGGTGCGTGTCTGACGCGAAACGTTCTGGATGAAGCGTCCAGGGCTAGTAGCATCAGGAACCGAACTTCCCCCTCATCTGGCTGTCCTTAGGCTCCTGCCTTTCCCTTCTGGTCTGAGATGGATCACCCCTGTGTCCGTGTCCAGCCACAGGAAGGGGACAAGGGGAGGTTGGAGACAGAGGGGCCGTGCACAGTCTCCGGCGCATGGCCCCTCTTTTGGGCAGGCATGTGGCCCAGTGCCACGGAGAGTTGGCACTTGTCCACTTCTCTGGTGTTGTGTGGCCTGGGGACGTGTGATGGGTGTGGCAGCAGGTGTCTCCGTACCCGCCCCCATCTTCCGGTTAGTGCTTCTCCCGGGCTGCACGCTGGGCGGCTGGAGGTCACCATGTTCCCGCTGCTCAGCACGGTCCATGCCCCACACCTGGAGGCACTTGGAGGGTAAACATTGCAGCTCCCAGCTCCAAGGCTGCTCCCTGCTGCCTCCCAGAGTTCCCAGTGGGGCGAGCCCCAGACCTCACACGGGAACCTGCTCGAGGGAGCACGTTTTAGGGACTTTGCTTCCTGCTCTGTCTCACACCCCTACTGCCCTCCCCACGCTTCCCCGGGTAAACTCCCAAATAAGCCACTTGCACTCCCATCCTTCTTCAAGGTTTGCTACTGGGGAAACCCAACCCAAGACATATGGCAAAGGAGACGTGTAGGCATTTTTAGCTAAAACTCCAGGTTCCAAGACTTCTGGACCATATGCACCATCTGTTTTGTTTATATCATAGTTTTTCACAATCTCCTTTTATTAAAAAATCAGCCTCTTAAGATTAAAATGGGCAAAGATTGACATAGTTTTTGCCTATCAAGAGTTGTTTCCTTTCCTTGAAGGAAAACCTTCCTTGCAAGAGAAGGAGGGCGGGGTGGGAAGGTGTGATCAACGTGCTCTGTATGAGTGTTCATCTGAGTCCTGGAGCCGTGAGGACGAGGGAGCTGTGCTCTCCACTTCCCCTGAAGGTTCCAGCGGGAGAGTTACGATGTCAGTGTAAGAGATGGCGACTCGGAGCGCGAGAACAGTGCAGGCTGTGTCGCATGGAGCGACATGAAGAAGTGACTAGGTCCTCAAGAAGTGGAGATGTCTCCGTGAGCAGCCTGAAGCCTGAGCTTCCAGGGGAGGACCAGGGAGTGGGGAGGAGGAGAGAGAACAGTCCAGGAATGAGGGACTCACCGTCCGTAATGAGACCATGTGTTTCTGTGGCATACCCTCCTCCTCCATCACAGGAAATTCAGCCACAAAACCATTCCTTCCGGTGTCTTGGGATTGCAAACGAACTTGCCCTCTGCTTTCTCAGGTTGGTGGAATGTGAATTTCAGGTGGCTTCAGGGACGTTGCTTTCTTCGTTGATTTGTGTGTTAGGACTTGGTGCTCTGCTCTCTGGGACACGCTGGCATCGGGGGCCAGCTTCTGCATCTTGGGTTAAAGCAGGGATGCGCTCTCTCCCCGTGACCATGTCCCTGTGTCTTCCACGTGCCACTTCCTTGTTCTTTGTGGGAGCTCCCTCTGCCTCCACCCTCCAGAGAAGTCTCAAAATAGTCCTCACTCCCCAAGAACAACTCCTTGGGGTTGGTCCGGTAGTAGTCACCTCACAGCTCTCTGCCCTGAAGACACCTGCTTGCCAGGGGGCTCCCTGATGTCTTGTGCCAATACTTCTCCGGTGGACATGAGCGGTCCCAGCTGCAGAGATGCTTGACCCCGCATACAGCAGCATCGTCTCCTGGCCCCAGCGCTATTCTAGGACTGTGAAAAGCTATTTCAGCTGGAATCAGTTCTGCTTGGAGTGAGATTGATTGCACTGCGGCCCCTCAGAGTTTTCAAGAGTCCTGTCTTTCCTCTTTGCCTATAGTTTCTAAGCCCCAGGCTGCGATTTCTCAATTTCCTGAATGAGCAATTTAACGAGCTGAGTTACTTTCCTGACGGATTCCATCATCTCTGTCTTGATTTAAACTTGATGCCCAGTCTGGATCCAGTCAACCCTGGGGTGGGCCTCTTGGCTTCCTCTGCCCTGGGACCACACTCTTCTCAGTTCAAGGTCTCTCCAGGACAGTGGCTCTCCATGGGGTTCATGGACGCTACCACTCTGTTTTATAATAAGTCATCTGATTTTGTCTCTGAGCCAATGGTAACTCCAGTAGGTTGCAGGGATAAGGTGGGATTACCAGCACTTTGACTGGGTCACTCTATCCTGACCCTACATCTGCTGGAAAGGTCCAGAACTTGATGCACCACCGAGGATGAGGAGCTGGAACTGCCTACCTTCGCTTCTCTCTACCCTTTCTGACTCTCAGCCTTCTCCTTCCTGTCTCGTCCGGGTCTTACTTTAGACCCCTTAATGGGACCGGCTGAGTTGCTCGGGACAATCCTGCTGGCTGCTGCGACACGCAGCCCCACATCCCAGTGGCTGAACACACGAGCAGTGTGGCTGTCACTCCTAGACGGTCTGACAAGCAGGTGCAGCGTCCCTGGCGGCCCCCACCCAGGGAGGGCCTCAGGGCTCAGGCGTCATCCCTCGGGTGACTTTGCATCTTTGGGTCATTTTCTTCTGAGAGAAAGAGCTTGGATGACCACAGGTGTATCAGTTCCCGAGGGGTTCCGTAACAAATTGCCACAAACCAGGAGGCTTAAACAACGAAAACCTACTGTCTCACACTTCTGGAGGTTTGAAGTCCAAGATCAAGGTGTCAACCAGGTGGGGTCCCCTCTGAGGCTCTGAGGGAGCACCTGGTCCCTCTTTTAGCTCCCGATGGTCACCGACAGTCCTGGGTATTCCTTGGCTTGTAGATACGTAGCTCCGATGTCTGCCTCCATCTTCACGTGGCCCTCTTCACCGGGTCTCTGTGACACCTGTCGTTGGATTTGGGGAACCCTAAATCCAGAGTGATCTCATCTTCCCATCCTTAACTTATCTACAGCTGCAAACCCCCTTTTTCCAGATAAGGTCCCCTTCACAGGTGCTGGGTTAGGACTTGGATATTTCTCTCTGGGGGCTGCTATTTAACCTGCTACACATCGTTTGTTTGTCGGGCCCGGGAGTGGCACACACGTCCACCCACCTCCCATTGGTCACATCAGGCCACACAGCACAGCCCCGGTTTTGAGGACGGCTGGGAAGACAGCTGTTCTGTTTGTGCAGGGAGAGGAATTGGAGGCGGGGGCACCTGGCTAGTCTCTGACACGGTGGCCAAAGCTCAGGAGCGCGTCCTCTGTGCTCGATGGCCTGCTATGGCATGTGCAAGAACTGCCTCATTTTAGTCCTCACAAGAAGCCTCTGAGGTAGACACTCTCAGTTATCCAATTTTCAGATAGGTAAACAGAGGCACAGAATCCTTGCATGAATTTCCCAAGGTCATTTGTAAATAGTGGAACCACTGTTTCCACCTGAGAAGACTGTTTTCAGAGCCTGTGCATTTTGCCCCAAAGGATGCTGCCTCTCACTGCACCAACTCCTGGCCACTTGTCCTTGTGGGACGGTTGTCACTTTCCCCGCATGTCCTCAAGCCTATCCTCAGGCCTTCTTTTGCTCATCCTGGGGGCCAAGCTGGCCTGAGCTAGGTGCTCACTAGGTGCTGCCTTTCCTCTGACCTGCTCCTTCTCTCTCCCTGGCAGGTGTTTCAGCTTCCTTCTCCCCACGGTGCCTTATTCAAGGACACGCCAGAGACTGAAGACACAGCCAAAGTTCTCACCTTCTGGTCCAGAAACTGGATGACACCAATCGACAGGAATGACAATGCAGATGTCCCACGTTGATGCAAGCAAATGTTGACAGGTCCATCTGCCAGAGAGGCGAAGCGGATAGGTGGAGCCTGACGTGCGTTCTTCAAGCACAAATATCGACTCCTGAATGCGAGGATGCTGCAAATTTATTTCTATTTTGGCTCTCCCAGAACTGCATTTCAGCAGCTCCGGCATAATCTACACTGAGCTGCAAAACATCAGTTGGCAGCCTGTTTGAAGCAGGTCCAAACTACCTTGTCCAAGCAGAGCCACACACCATATTTGTAAGCGGAAGGCCCCAGGTCCTTGGCGGGTGGGGAGGAGGGAACGAGGGTCACTTCCCCGCCCCCTGCTCTGCCTTCTGTTCTGGAAAATTTTCTGCTGGCTTGCAGAGGACCAAAGAGGGAAAAGCAAGCTTGTGTAATTTTGTACTTCATTACTGATTATTGATTCAGATCTGTCTTGGACACGTAGCAGATAAAATAATAAATTTTTTTTTGAAAGAAATAAAGAGCAGGAGAAAGGTGAGGTTGGAGGAAGGGAAAGACAAAGGGAAAAAAGAATCAAAGACAGGAGGAGAGGCTGGAGGGAAGAGAGAAGAGGAACAAAGTGAGCAGGTGGGAAAGAAAATAGTGTCCCTCCAGCTTGGTCTGGAGACAGGAGAGAACATCTCCCACCGTGCCCGTGATGGGTGCACAGTCAGGGGACAGGTGACCAGCTCAGCTAAAAGCTCCGGCCCCCGTGTCTGCAGGTGCAGCGGATTTCATTCCAGGAGCTGGATAGCTGTGGCCAGTCTGTGACGGGGACGAGGTCAGTGCTCGTTCACTCTGCACCCGCCACGTCCACGGTACTGTACCAACCACACAGGCACGCAGCGTGAAGGACGCAGTTAGACACGAGATGCTCTTGCGGGTCTGCTTCAGCCAGCACAACGTCAGGATGTGACCATCTGTCTGCAAGGAGTTTGCTTCTAGCAGAGGTGACAGACGTTCCCACCAGTAAGGTGAAAGCGCACGTTCTTTGAGAGGCAGAGACACGAAGGATGGGGGGAGAGATCGACTGTGACTAAGGGACTGCTTGATGAAGAAGCAGGGTCTCGAGGACGACACAGAACTTGAATGTGCGGAGATAGGGGAGAGGCCATCTCGGGAAGGGCAGACGCAGGCACGGAATCGCTCTTCCCACGCGGCAAGTGCGCAGGGAGCTTGGAGTGGTGCGGTGTAAACTGAACCTGGAGAGGCAGGTGGGGCGGGCGGGGTCACAGGCGCCACTGTGGCAGAGCTGGCTGACAGCCTCCAGCCTGTCTTCTCCTCGTCTTGGGAACAGCCCGCTGACACTTGCCGGTTTTCCTGGCAGTGAGATGTGGACATGTGACTGAGTCCCGGCCAATGAAATCACAGGGCAAGCAGCCACATGAACCACTTTCAAACCATGCTCATTAAAAAAAAAAAAAAAAAAATGCTGGGCACGGTGGCTCACGCCTATAATCCCAGCATTTTGGAGGCTGAGGCAGGAGGATCATTTGAGGCCAGGAGTTCAAGACCAGCCTGGGCAACATCGTGAGACCCTTTCTCTACCAGAAAAAGGGGCTATCTTTGTGTGGCCCTCCATTCTCTTTTCCTCTTAGAGCTGGAATGGAGATGTCCACTGGGGTGACTTGGGAACTGGTTTAAGATGGCTGTCAGTATCTGAATGTTTGTGTCCCCCAGAATTCCTATGTTGGAATCTAATCCCTCATGGGATGGTATTAGGAGGTGGGGTCTTTGGGGTGATTAGGCCATGAAGGGGAACCCTTTAGGAATGGAATTCATGCCCTTATAAAAGAGGCCCGAGAGAGCTCCCTCACCCCTTCCACCACGTGAGGACACAGTGAGAAGGTGCCATCTGTGAACCAGGAAACGGGCCCTCACCAGGTCAGAACCTGCCGTTCCTTGATCTTGGACTTCCAGCCTCCAGAGCTGTGAGAAATAAATTCTGTCTATGAGCCACCTAGTTTGTGGCAGTTTTGTTACAGCAGCTGAACAGACTGAGCCAGGGCAGAGCCCCGGGTTTGGAAGGAACCTCGGCCCTTGAGTGATCGTGTGCAAGGCTGCCTGATGTTCAGGAACATTCTTTTGGATTCAACATGAATAATAAATAAACTTCTACTGTGTGAATGGCTGTGATTTGGGGTTTATCTGTTATAGCAGCCAGCACCACTCTAACTCATACAGTTATAAATGGAAAGTGGGGAGTTTATATTTCATCAACAGGCAGTGGTGATGCAGGGAGTCGACGTCTGCCCCCCATTGGGGAGGGGGCATGTCTGAGACGGGCCCCACTGTCAGCCCAAGTCCTGCGGAGGAGACAAAGGGGAAGTCCATGGGCTCCTTACTGTGGATCCTGGGAAAACAAGTTCTCTGTCGCCCTCTGGGGTGGACAAACATCCTTGGATGGTGGGCTATGCTCATCATCTCATAAATTCATTATTTCACCACAAATGTTGAGCTCCTACTATTTTTCAAGTCTGGGCTCCACTATGTTGAAGGATCAAAGATAAATAAGATCAAGTTCTTGCTCTTTAAAACATTTCTGCCCAACGAGGAAGAAAGTCAAGATCACACTAAAGTGCATTACACGGCAGGGTGCAAACCTGCCGGACAAGAGAAGCAGATGTCGTGTGCGGATGGCAGGTGAGCCTGAACAACTGCACCGCCACCTGCTGCCATGCCAACCGCCACCAGCAGCACCACCACCGCTACCGCCACCACTGTGGACAGGTATCCAGCACGCGTGCTGTGCCAGGTGTCACGCCGAGTGCTCTTACGTTCTATCTCATTTAACCCTGATATTGACCCCTGGGGTGAGCACTGTGATTATCTCCATTTGAAGATGTATTTGATGCCATTGGTCGTGTTCTGGATTTAAGAATCTTAACCTACGCTTTTGAAGTTCTTTGAAGCCAATTCTTTTTTATTTTATTTTTATTTTTTATTTTTTATTTCAGCATATTATGGGGGTACAGATGTTTAGGTTATGTATGTTGCCCTTGCCCCCCCCCCAAGTCCGAGTTTCAAATATGTCTATCCTTCGGGTGGTG